>PVJS01063438.1:0-10486 GCA_004027185.1 Glis glis | reverse complement strand
ACAATAAACAGTGGGGGCCTTGTACATAATGACACCCTCAGCAAAAAAAAAAAAAAGGTGCATTGTCATCACTATCTGAGACAGGGACAATGACATATGATAAATACCCGTGTCTAAATTTATCAGTCTGCATTCCAGGGACACACACTAGAGATAAGGGATTAATGTTAGTACTAAGGCGACAAGTTTTCTAGACATGCTGTTCTCAAGTCCATACTGAATGATTAAATGGCAAATCCAACTGAGTGGGCATTATAAGAAGGTATCGTAGCACTGGATTGAATAATGACATGCAGTAAAAATACACAGGAGACCCAAATCATTGAAAACATTTTGGAAACCAGATGATGGAAGCATTAGACAGGAAAGACAGTTCCAGGGTCACTATTTTATGATACCTAAATACACTGTTTTGATTTTTTGTATGGAACATTTAAAATAGATGAAAGCTGGGGCGTGGTGGCGCATGCTTGTAATCCCAGTACTTGGGAGGCTGAGACCAGAGGATCCAGGTTCGTGGCCAGCCTCAGCTACTTAGTGAGGCCTCCGCAACTTAGTGAGACCCTGTTTCAAAATAAAGAATAAAAAATAGGACTGGGAGTGTAGCCCGGCAGTAGAATGCCCCTGGGTTCAATCCCCGATACAACCAAAAAAATTAAATAAAAAAATAAAATAGATAGCCGGGCGTGGTGGCACACGCTTGTAATCCCAGTACTTTGGGAGGCGGAGACCGGAGGATCCAGGTTCGCGGCCAACCTCAGCGCGCATGCGCGTGCGTGCGATCAATCGATCGATCTCTCTCTCTCTCTCTCTCTCTCTTCTCTCTCTCTCCTTTCTCTCTCTCTGTCTCTCTCTGTCTCTCTCTCTCACTCTCTGTCTCTCTCTCTCTCTCTCTCTACCTAGTGAGGCCCTCCGCAACTTCGTGAGACCCGGTTTCAAAAATAAAGCATAAAAAAACAGGGCTGGGGGTGTAGCACGGAGGTAGAACGCCCCTGCGTTCAATCCCCAGTACCGCAAAAATAAATAAATAAATAAATAAAATAGATGAGGAGAAACTATAATAGAATAATGAACTTCCAATCTTTCTGGAGTCAAAGTTTAGGGCAAAGACTGTTGTCAGGAAATACACAAACAATGAGGTTCAGAGAAGGGGGAGCTGAGAGATCCGATCCAGGAAGTCGCAAAAGCATCAGGAACAAAATGTTCTCCTTGCAGTTAGTGAAGAAAACGTCATAGACTGGGCTCTGCGTGGTTCATGGTGAGGTGAATCACGCACTGATTGTGTTAGTCAGCTTTCCGTGACTGTAACAAAATACCTGAGATAGTCAATTTATGAAGAGAAAAGATTCGCTGGGTACAGTGGCACAAGCCTGTAATCCCAGTACTGGGGAGGCTAAGACAGGAGGATCACAGGTTCAAGGCCAGCCCTGGCAACTTAGCGAGACACTCAGCAATTTAGTGAGATCCTATTTCAAAATAAAAATCAATAAAAAAGGGCTGGATGTGTGGCTTGGAGGTAGAATACCCCTGGGTTCCTCAATACCCCAATACACACACACACACACACACACACACACACACACACACACTCACAGAGAGAGAGAGAGAGAGAGAGAGAGAAACAGACAGACAGCAGACAGAGAACACAGAGAGACAGAGACAGAAAAAATATTTATTAATTTAATTTAATTTTTTTGTGGTACGGGGAAAAATTATCTATTTTGGTTTGCAGTGTTGGAGGTTCTAGTCCATGATTTTTTGGTCTTGTTGCTTTGGACTGTGGCATCGTGGCCCATTACTGTGGGAGCTTGTGTAGGAACAAAACTGCTCACCTCATGGCAGTGAGGAAGGGGCTGGGATCCCACAATCCCCTTTGAGGACACGCCCCAATGACCTAAAGACCTCCTAGTTGGCCTGAATCCTAAGGGTTCCATCACCTCCCAAGAGTGCCCCTATGGGGACCCATCTACCAACACATGGACCTTTGGAGACATTTAAGACCCAGACTCTAAGACTGATAATAACAGTGACTTATAATGGGAGCCGATGGCTTTTCTAACTGCTTTACCCACTATACTCCCAACTCAACCATTTGTGATTGACACTGGTCACCAACGGGTCAACAGGTGGGTCAACAGTTCTAGAAGGCTAGCACATAGTGGAAGAGGAGTTGAACCTGGGCCGGGCAGGTGGCGTCCGGAGCTTGCATGCTTATCCATCAATCTACATGATCACTTTAGTGATAGTTCAGTCTAATGTCCCCATTTTACAGACCAAGGGGAAGAGAGAAAGAGCAGCATTTTGCCGACTGATGATTCTCTTGATTGGTATTGAGCAACCCCAAGCTAAAAAAAAATCAAACAACAACATACACACATTAAAAACAAACAAGAAAAAAAATTCAGGTCCCATCCAAGGCCAACTGAGTTCAAATCTTGAAGGGGTCAAGATCCAGGTGGTTCCAACGTGCAGCCATCGTTGAGAAACCACACTGGTAGAAAAGGCGGTGGGTGACATTTTCTTGAAATTCCAACGTGGTTCCTTGGCATCTCCTCACCTGTCATGGGAGCTATGTCTTCTTTCTTGAGCTCGTTAAAGTGCAGACAGGTTTTTAAAGACCTCTGGCATAGTGGCAGCTCTTCCACCCATGCTGGGTCATTCTTTCTGCTGAAAGTTGCTGACATACCAAAGTTAGAATAATGGGTCTTATTTTGTTTTCTGTTCCACCAATCTCAGCGTCGTGGGCTTCAGCAGCACTTTGACCTGATGACTAACCTATTAAAGGAACCGACTGTAGTGATCAAGGCTGTGATTAATCTTATTTTTTTTTTTTTCGGTACCGGGGATTGAACGCAGGGGCGTTCTACCTCCGCGCTACACCCTGGTCCTATTTTTTATACTTTATTTTGAAACAGGGTCTCACGAAGTTGTGGAGGGCCTCACTAAGTAGCTGAGGCTGGCCGTGAACCTGGATCCTCCTGTCTCAGCCTCCCAAGTACTGGGATTACAAGCATGCGCCACCACGCCCGGCTTTCAAGGTTGTGATTAATAACAGTTAATCGTGCTGACAAGGACAGTGAGCATCATTGCCCTCAGATACCTGACACTTTTACTCAGTAAAACGCAAATACTCCCTCTCGCCATGCAGAGAAGTTTAAGCATTGCGTTCCCCCCACCCATTCCTACAGTATATCTGTATAAATCAGCTTGCTTTTTTCTGTTTTTCTTTCCTCCCTCCCTCCCTCTTTCTTTCTCCCTCCTTCCCTCCCTCCCTTCTTTTTTCCTTTCTTCCTTCCTTCCTTTCTTTCTTTCTTTCTTTCTTTCTTTCTTTCTTTCTTTTTCTTTCTTCTTTCTTCCAGTGACATTCTACCTCCAAGCTATACTCCCATCCCTTTTTTATTTTTCATTTTGAAACAAGGTCTTGCTAAGTTGCTGAGGGCCTCACTAAGTTGCTGAGGGCCTCATTAAGTTGCTGAGGGCCTCATTAAGTTGCTGAGGGCCCCACTAAGTTTCTGAGGCTGGCCTTGAACCTGTGATCCTCCTGTCTTGGCCTCCCAAGTATTGGGATTACAGGCATGTGCCACAGTGCCCAGGTAAAATTAAATTTTAATGGGTTTGGCTTAAGAAAAATCCCTATATGACTTAAAGGAGTCTGTGGCTATTGTCAACTGAATACGCTGGCCAAGGAGTGGCAAAGTTGGGTCAAATGGTAGATCTATTCCTAGTCTTTTGAGGAACTTCCATATTGACCCAGGTATACCTCCTCAGTATTTTTCCAGAAGATTTAAAGTCAGAATACTACAGTGATATGTGCATATCCATGTTTATTACAGCACAATTAACAACAGCCAAATTGTAGAACCTTCCTCCCTCCCTCCCTCCTTCCCTCCCTCCCTCCTTCCCTCCCTCCCTCCCTCCCTCTCTACCTTTCTTTCTTTCTTTCTTTCTTTCTTTCTTTCTTTCTTTTTCTTTCTTCCTTCCTTCTTTCTGTTATGTGCGTGTAGTACTGGGGATTGAACCCAAAGGTATTCTACTTCTGAGCTATACCCTTAGCCCTTGTCTGTTTATTTATTTGTTCATTTGTTTTTGATACTGGGAATTGAATCCAGGGTCATTCTACCTCTGAGCTACATCCCCAGCCTTTTATTTTAATTTTAATTTTTATTTTAAAACAGGTACTGGCTAAGTTGCCGAGGTTCCCACTAAACTGCCCAGGCTGGCCTCCAACCTGCAATCCTCCTTGACTCAGCCTCCCAAGTACTGGGGTTATGGGTGAGTGCCGCTGCATCAGACAAGGGATCAGCTTTTCTTGATGAAGCTGGCTAACCTTAGCAAGGCACAAGGTGCCTTGTTCTCTGCCTCCAGCTATCTGAAAGGCTTTTAACAGTCATGAGAGCTGGGTGTGGTGGCGCACGCTTGTCATCCCAGTACTTGGGAGGCTGAGACTGGAGGATCCCGGTTCGTGGCCAGCCTCAGCTACTTAGTGAGGCCCTCCGCAACTTAGCGAGACCCTGTTTCAAAAATAAAAGAATAAAAACTAGGGCTGGGGGTGTAGCTTGGAGGTAGAATGCCCCTGGGTTCCATCCCCAGTACAGCAACAAAACAAAACAAAACAAAACAAACAAACAGAAAAACAATCATGAGGCTGACATATTGTTTATTCTCTGTGTCCACAGAAACTCAGCAATGAGATGTGGACCTACATAGAAAGAAAGGGAAGTTTTCAGTTGCACATCAGGAGGATTTTCCGGTGGTCACTGAACAAAAATACCCTGGAATCCAGCGAGGAATGTGCAGACGGGTGCTCTCCATAAAACCATAAAACTCAACCCGTTCTGGTTGGATCGCCTCCACCTGTTAACCTATTTTGTTTGGTGTCTTCCTGTTCTGCAGTTCAACATGCCCGATTTTATTTCCTGATTCAAACCGACCACGGGCCCAGAGTGGCCTTGTAAACCGGCGGATCTGAGCTCAGGCTGACCCCCCAGTCCCCCTGGTCCTTTGAAGCTTACTGACCTCAAGAAAGAGAACACTTTCCTGCCAAGCATTGCTCTCAAAACGAGTTCTGGAACGGAGGGCCTCATGAGCTCCTCACTGCCAGTCACCCCAGCTGGGGTGCTCCGCTCGGCACCCGAACTTCCTCCCCTTCACCCCTGTTGACTTTATGTGTGTTTTGTCTCCCTTCCAAGGCGGGCTATGCTTCACTGGTGTTAATGTGATTGCTCCAGAGCATTTATATATTCTTCCATTTTCTTTTTTTTTTTTTTTTGCGGTACCGGGGATTGAACGCAGGGGCGTTCTACCTCCGCGCTACACCCCCGGCCCTATTTTTTATACTTTATTTTGAAACCGGGTCTCACGAAGTTGCAGAGGGCCTCACTAAGTAGAGAGAGAGAGAGAGACAGGGAGAGAGAGAGAAAGAGAAAGAGCTGAGGCTGGCCGCGAACCCGGATCCTCCGGTCTCCTCCTCCCAAAGTACTGGGATTACAAGCGTGCGCCACCACGCCCGGCTTATTCTTCCATTTTCTAAAAGTCAACCTTAGATTCCTAAACGCCTTTGTCCATCCCACCCCAGGGCTGGAAGTGGCTGGGGGGAGGCATTCACGGGAACATTGTCGTGAGAGAGTGACACAGAAGCTTCGGAAAGGCCACATGGTTTACCCAAGACCCAGTGATTGTTCTTTGCCAGAGAAGTAACCCCTCCCTGTATTCTCCAGCTGTTCCCAAGACTCTTTATTTTTATTATTTAAATTAGAAAAATTAGCCGGGCGTGGTGGTGCACGGTTATAATCCCAATCCTTGGGAGGCTGAGACAGGAGGATTGCAGGTTCAAAGCCAGCCTTAGCTACTTAGTGAGGCCCTCAACTTAATGAGACCCTGTTTCCAAATAAAAAATAAAATAGGTCTGGGGGTATAGCCTGGAAGTAGAAGGCCCCTGGGTTCCACCCCCAGTACCACAAAAAAAGGAAAAAAATATTTTTCATAATGGAAAATTTTAAACATATAAAAGTAAACAAAATAGTTTATGAAATGAACCCCCAATACCCAAATTCAATAACTATCAATGATAATTGGTCAATCATGTTGATTCATCTCAGTCAGTATTTTTTTTTCTTTTTATGGTACTGGGGATGAACCCAGGGGTGCTCTACCACTGAACTGCATCACCAGCCTTTTTTATTTTTCATTTTGAAAGAGGGTTTTGCTAAGTTAACACAGGCTGGCCTCAAACCTGCGATCCTCCTGTCTCAGCCTCCCAAACAGTGGGATTATAGGCATGCGCCACTGCGCCCAACTTTGGTCAGTCTTGATATTATAGTAAATCTTGTTTCTCAAGGGGTTTGTAGCATATTACCTCAATATATGGCATTTTGGCATAATTTGAGAAAATGGCCAAGGAGGAACAGTCTCTCTGACCTTTCCCCTGCCCTTCTCCCCTGAAGCAGGTTATAAAACCTATGCAGGGCATTCTGACCTTCCCCTGAATCAAGACTCTAAGAGGTGGCCCCCAATACCCAAAGGAGGGAAGCATCGATATCACTGAAGATACAGGGACACAGACAAATCTGCTTTGCTAACTGCCTTGCAGTTTATTACCATGAGATCGATCATACCCATCTTGGAGAGTTACCGTTCTCCATGATCAGGCATAGCATAAAAATACTGTCGGCTCTCCTTGTCCATAGGTTCTAGATTCATGGATTCAACCAACCTGGGATTGAAAATATTAAAGAAAATAAAATGTGCCTGTACTGAACATGTACACATGTTCTTTGTCATTATTCCCTTAACGATACAGTATAACAACTATTTCCATAGTGTTTATACCATGTTGGGTATTGTAAGTAATCTAGAAATGGTAATCTAGACATGGTAATCCATGGAAATCTAGAAATTTAGTAAATCTACAAATCTAGAAATGGTAATGCATGTAAATGTAGAAATGGTAATGCAAGTAATCTAGAAATGGTAATCCATGTTGGGTATTGTAAGTCATCTAGTAACATTATAAGTAATCGAGTATACAGGAAGATGTATGAAGGTCATATGCAAATACTACACGGTGTTACATAAGGGACTTGAGCATCCGTAGATTTTGGTATCTTAGAGGGGTCCTGGAACCAATTCCCCAAGGGTACTGAGGAAAGGAGGTCTATACTCAGAATTCCCCACTTCTTTGGGTCTTTATTTCCTTATGAAGGCTCCATGTCATGTAAAATATGAATAAAATTGTCTGCTTTTTTTGTGGTTGTTGTTGTTGTTAATCTGTCTTTTGTTAGAGAGCCTCAGCCCTGAACCTAGGATGAAAAGATATTTTTTCTCTCCTACATTTCATGTATATCCAAACCCACTTTCCTCCCTCCTAGATTAATTTGAAGCAAAATCTAGTCATTAAATCAATTCCTTCATAACTATTATGTTTATGTAAAAAATACTCAAAATACCCCATGGCCACATAACTACCACAGTACAATCCCACTTAAAATTTTCACGATGTTTCTCTGATATTATCAAATATACAATTTTCCATTGTCACATAAGTGTTGCTTGTTTTACAATCTTTTAATAGAAGTAATATTTCTGAGTAATAAAAATGTAAGACATTATATTTGAAAATTAAAATCTGGCTGAACAACGTCAAAGTAAAAGATTCCCAAGTGTGTAAGAGGACCGAAGAAGAATGTTCTAGACATTATAGGTTCTACAAAAGCAGAATGTAGGATCAACCCTCAGTCCCATGCTCAGGAAAGAAGTTGAAGAAAGTATAATTTGAATTAGGCCTTGAAAATTAGGACACAGATAAGCAGACTTTGAAATAGAAAATTCGGGAAGAGATATGCCCAAGACCTCAGAAGCAAGACTGTGAGATGTTGAATAAAACAATTTTAATAGCAAGTTTTGTACCTTTACAACAGAATGCTTAATAACAATAAAGATAGTTAGGTTGGATCTAATTCCACAAGTCTTTAAATATTAAGCTTGAAATTTTCAGTTTATTTTTGCATACATTGGATGACCTTTGAACTATCAAAAAAGCAATTTGGCTCCTGGAGATTGGCAAAACAAGAACATAACATTTTGTCGTTATACAAAATAAATGGAAGAGGAAATAAGACCTATCTATCTTCATACCACCATCAGAAAATATAATTAGGGGAAAAAGTATAATTTAAATGGTAGCCACTCACACACTGAAGATATTAAGATTTTTTTTTTCCAGGAACATTCTAACATCATTTGTCAACAGACATCAAATTAAATTGGGGAAAAAAGAACAAGACGAGCTTATGTCTCCAGTAAAGATATTTGAAGTTGTTTATTGAACTGGAATTCAATCTCCGTAATTCGGCGGCTCCCTCTTTTCATCCATAATAATTCATCTCTATAATTAAAGCCTAATGAACCAAACAATTTCTCTCTTCATAATCAAGTTCAGCTGTGTGAGTGTCCAACACGAAAATAGAATCTTTCCAGTAAATCGGATTTGGTGTTCCCCTTTTAAGGGGAATAAAAAAAAAATCTTTTTCTCTTGAAACTTTACATTGACTCCCATTAATTAGATTTATTTCCTGAAGAATGCTAGGAGGTCATGAAGAGTAGCAATGGGGATTCCTGATAACCTGAAGAACTAGAACAAAGCCATATAATTATTAAATTAATTAATTGGTGCTGCTTGGAGTCTAAAAATGTGCTATGTCCTCGGTGATCTATTGAGGGCCTTCAATCCCTTTGTCTCATGCTTTGTCTTTTAATAAAGCCTTGGTTCTTGGGAGGAGGATAGATCAGCCAGAAGAAATTTCCACCCTTGAGTCTTCATTTAAAATTCAAATATCTCTGGGAAATGTAAGGCTTTACGCCATTACCAGCTAATGTCTTTGGAAATGATTAGCTGATATCCAGCTGGGCCCAAAAAGGAGACCTAGCAGAGGGGCCTGTTGGAATCAAGGCCCAGCCAGGAGAACTGGTAAAGACAGGAAGGAAGGCTTTGCCAGACTCTATGGCCTTGGAGTCAAGCCAGAGAGCCCTCACCCTAACGCAAATCGAGGTCCCCCAGTTAGCATAAACACCAAAGACAGCCAAGCCCAAGTAGATACCACTGCTGCTAGAAAAACTTGACCTATTAGCCAGGGGCAGTGGTGCACACCTGTAACCCCAGTACTTGGTAGGCTGAGATGGGAGGATTGCAGGTTCCAGGCCAGACTCAGCAATTTAGTGAGACCCTCAACAACTTAGCAAGACCCTGTTTCAAAATAAACAATAAAAAGGGCTGGGGGTGTCGTGCAGAGGTAGAATGCCCCTAGGAAAAATAAAGAAAGAAAATAAAGAAAAACTTGAGCTGTTGAACTAATTGTAACATATATATTTTATACTTTTTAAAAAATTTTAAAATCTTGTATATTTTTGATTGACACATAATAATTGTACATGCTTATGTACAATGTGTTTTTTTTATTTCCTGTGGTGCTGGGGATTGAACCCAGGGACATTCTGCCTCTGAGCTACAACCCCAGCCCTTTTCATTTTTTATTTTTATATTTATTTATTTATTTATTTATTTATTTATTTACTTATTTATTTTGGCAGTACCGGGGATTGAACCCAGGGGCATTCTACCTCCGAAGCTACACCCTCAGCCCTATTTTTTTTATTCTTTATTTTGAAATAGGGTCTCACTAAGTTGTTGAGGCTGGCCACAAACCTGCGATCCTCCTGTCTCAGCCTCCCAAGCATTGGGATTGCAAGTGTGGGCCACTAGACCCAGCCATGGTGATGTTTTGATTCATGTATACATTGCATTAATGATCAACTCATGATAATTAGCATATTCAACGTCCTAAACGTGTATCATTTCTTTGTGGTGAGAATATTCAAAATCCTTTTTTCTAGCTATTTTCAAATATACAATGCATTATTGTTGACTCTAGTCACCCTACAGTGCCATAGAACCCCAGAACTTATTTCTCCTCATTGTAGAATTGCATCTGTTGGGCAACTTCTTCCATCCCATCCTCCCCTCTACTCCCCAGCCTCTGGTCACCACTATTCTACTTTCAACTCCTGTGAGTTCAGTTGTTTTAGATTTCACATGTAAGTGAGATAGATCATGATGATGTTAGTCCTTCTGTGCCTGGCTTATTTCAACACAATACCTGGCTTTATTTAATATAATGCCGTCCAGATTCACCAAAGTTGCTGAAAATAACAGTATTTCATCCTTTTCATAGCTGAATACTATTCCCCTGTATGCACATTATATACCACATTTTCTTTTCCATTCACCCGTTGGTGGACATTCATGTGGATTCCTTATCTTGGATATTGTGAATTGTGCTGCAATAAATTGCAGTGCAGAAGTATCTTCAAGGCGGGCATGGTGGCACACGCTTGTAATCCCAGTACTTTGGGAGGCGGAGACCGGAGGATCCGGGTTCACGGCCAGCCTCAGCTCTCTCTCTCTCTCTCTCTCTCTCTCTCTCTCTCTCTC
>PVJS01063437.1:0-10487 GCA_004027185.1 Glis glis | reverse complement strand
GTGTGTGTAGTACTAGGGATTGAACCCAGGGGTATTCTACCTCTGAGCTATACCCCCAACCCAATTTTATTACTTATTTGGAAACAGGGTCCCACTAAGTTGCAGAGGGCCTCACTAAATTGTTGAGGCTGTCTTCGAACTTGCAATCCTCCTGTCTCAGCCTCCTAAGTACTGGGATTACAAGCATGGGCCACCATGCCCGGCTATAGTATCTTTTAAAGTATAGTTATTACCTGGGCATGGTGGCCCATGCTTGTAATCCCAGTACTTGGGAGGCTGAAACAGGAGGATTGCAGGTTTGTGGCCAGCCTCAGCTACTTAGGCCCTCCGCAACTTAGTGAGACCCTGTTTCAAAATAAAGAATAAAAAATAGGGCTGGGGTGTAGCTCAGAGGTAGAATGTCCCTGGGTTCAATCCCCAGTATTGCAAATAAATAAATAAATAAATAAATAAATAAATAAATAAAAGTAAAGTAGCGTTACAGCTGGGTGTGGTGGCGCACGCTTGCAATCCCAGTACTTGGGAGGCTGGGACAGGAGGATCGCAGGTTCGAAGTCAGCCTCAGCAACTTAGCGAGGACCTCCACAAGTTAGTGAGACCCTGTTTCCAAATAAGAAATAAAATCGGGCTGGGAGTATAAATTGGAGGTAGAATGCCTCTGGTTTCAATCCCCAGTACCAAAAAATTTTAAAAAATAAAAAAAGTAGGGTTAGTAGTAAAAAGATATTGTATAGTTTAAGTTTTTATTTCGTTTTTGTTGTGTTTGTTTGTTTCTTTGGTTTTTTTTGTGGCAAAGCATATGCTGCTGATACTTAAGACCAGTTTAACATTAGGGACAAGGAGACTGGTTCACACAAGGGATTTATTTTGTTTTTCTAGACTACTTAATAGGTATTTACTCAGGCAGCCTCACAGAAATTTCATGTAAGATGATTTTGTATTTGAATAATAAAAAGGATAATCCCATATCAGCTGTCTGTCTTGTGCTTTTTGTTACCTGATTATCTGCTACTTCTTAGAGAGAAGTTACTTCTCAGCAAAATCTCAGCTCCTTCATTTGTTATCTTGTGGTTAAATACGGTGCAATAAACATATACTCACCTATGATCCCTCCTAAAAACTCCACTAAATTGGCAGCAAGATGATGAGAGAACAGAAGAAGAAAACAATAAAGGAGGATTAGAGCATCTTTCCAGGAAATATAACAGGAGTGTCACAAAGAACTCAAAAGATAAAGGGGAGAAGATTGTCAAACAAATGATTCAAGAAAATTTCCTGGAGTGAAAGGACCAAGTCTCCAGACTGAAAGGTCGCACCATGATATAACAGGGTGATAGCACAATGGGAAGAAAAAACAGTAACAGATATGCACATCACTGAGAAACCTCATCACACTAGATATAGAAAAGAAGATTCGAAATGCTTCCAGAGGAGAGGAAAATAGGTCATATACCAACAAGCATGAAGCAGAAGGCTTCAGATATCTCAGCCTCAGTACCGGGAACATAATAGGATAATTCAAATATTAAGATTACTGTACTTCAAACTGGCCATGGTGGTGTACACCTGTCATCCCAGTACTTGGCAGGCTGAGACAGGAGGATTGCAGGTTTATGGCCAGCCTCTGCAATTTAGTGAGACTCTATTTCAAAATAAGAAATAAAATAGGGCAGGGGGTGTAGCTCAGAGGTAGAATGGCCCTGGGTTCAATCCCCAGTACCACATAAAAAAGAAAAAGAACAAAATATTTCAAACCTAACATTTTATATATATATACATTTTTTTACGGTATTGGGGACGGAATCCCGGGGCATTCTACCTCCAAGCTACACCCCCAGCCCTATTTTTTATTCTTTATTTGGAAACAGGGTCTCACTAAGTTGCGGAGGGTCTCACTAAGTAGCTGAGGCTGGTTTCAAACCTGCGATCCTCCTTTCTCAGCCTCCCAAGTACTGGGATTACAAGCATGCGCCACCACGTCCGGCTCAAACCTAACATTTTGTGTGTGTGTGTGTGTGTGTGGTACCGGGGATTGAACCCAGGGGAGTTCTACCTCCAAGCTACACCCCCGGCCCTATTTTTTATACTTTATTTTGAAACTGGGTCTCACAAAGTTGCAGAAGGCCTCACTAAGTAGCTGAGGCTGGCCGCGAACCCGGATCCTCTGGTCTCAGCCTCCCAAGGACTGGGATTCCAAGCGTGCGCCACCACACCCGGCTCAAACCTAACATTTTATACACAGTTTAGGTTAATTAATTTTGTTGATGGTAGAATTAGAGCATTTTCTGATGGGGAAGCTAAGAAATTACCTGGAGGGTTAGAAAAATATATATATCTCATATAACAATATATGATATCTATCTATCTATCATCTATATTTGGTAGTGGGGATTGAACCCAGGGGCATTCTACCTCTGAGCTACATCCCTAGGCCTTCTTATTTTTCATTTTGAGACAGGGTCTTGCTAGGTTGCTGAGGCTGGCCTTGAATCTGCAACCCTCCTATTTTAGCCTCTCAAGTACTGAGATGACAAGCATGTGTCACCACCTGACTACCATTAGATTAAGAGAAAGTCAACATTTCATGAAGTAACACAGGATGACTTAGACACAGGTGCATGGGAAATGAGGCAGTTTTGGGGGGTTGTTTGTTTTTGTACTAGGGATTGAACCCAGGGGTATTCTATCTCCAAGATACACCCCCAGCCCTTTTTTTAATCTTTTTTTTGTGGTATTGGGGATTGAACCCAGGGGCATTCTTCCTCTGAGCTACACCCCCAGCCCTATTTTTTGAAACAGGGTCTCACTCCGTGTCTGAGGCTAGCTTTAAACCTGAGATCCTCCTGTCTCAGCCTCCCAAGTACTAAGATTATAGGTGTGCACCAACCATTCTGATAAGCAAGTTTTTTTAATGTAATAATAAATATCCAAAGAACAAAGTTATATAAAATGTAATTTTAGCCGAGCGTGGTGGTGCCCTCTTATAATCTCAGTACTTGGGAGGCTGAGACCAGAGGATCCGGGTTCGCGGCCAGCCTCAGCTACTTAGTGAGGCCTCCGCAACTTAGTGAGACCCTGTTTCAAAATAAAGAATAAAAAATAGGACTGGGGGTGTAGCTCAGAGGAAGAATGCCCCTGGGTTCAATCCCCAGTACCGCATAAATAAATAAATAAATAAATAAATGTAATTATAATCATTATATGCTACATGGGTCAGCTGTGAGTAATATTTAAGTGGTCATAATAATGAAAACTGAATGTTGGGTTAGCCAAAAATAAAGCTGTAGCACTGGGAAGAGAAGAAGATAATGTGTTTAAGGGACAGAAGGGTGGTGGTTAAAAACAATAAAAAAAATTAGAGCTGGGGGTGTAGCTTGGAGGTAGAATGCCCTGGTTCAATCCCCAGTACTAAAAAAAAAAAAAAAAAATCAAGGACCCTCTCAATAGTATATGAATTTTAAAAATAGTATTAAATGAATATTGCTTAGAAATATGGCAGCAAAGACCAAGAAAAAGAGCTGAGAGAGTTGAAAGTGTTTTTTTTTTCTCTGAGAAACAATAATCAGGGCAAGAAGGGACAGAATACTACTATTTTAAAATTATAACCCTGTGAAATACTTGACTTTTAATACTATGTATGTGTTTAGCTCTAAAAATAAAAATGTTGCCTAAGGAGGAGGAAAAGTATTGACCACTTTATCTTCAAAAACTCAAGTTTAATTTACAAATAATGACAAATGACTCTTAGATGGTTGACCTAGGAAAATAAATATTGAACAGATGTAGACACTTGTGATTTCCTGGTGGTACACACTAAGGGTAATAATTTATACACAGCAATGCAATTAGTCTTCTGATGCGACATATCCACCTCGAATACTATCATTGTATAATTGTTCTGTCCTATGTGGCGCCCAGCAATCCACCTCTTGGGCTGATACGTGAACCATTCTAGGGAATGAAAACAGAGTTCTCGTCATTCATTGTCACCATGGCAGGTTCGTCACAATGGTTCCAACTTAGATCCACATTTATAGTAATAAGAATTAACACAGCACTAGCATTTAGCTGACTCTGTTATAAATGCCCAAACCAAAGGAAACTTTGACACTGTCAGAGCTGTGGATGTTTCGATGGGGCTTCCTGCTGTATCATACTGGTTAGGTTTTAAATGATTACAGATTACGGCTGTTTTGAAGACATCATCAGTTTTAAAGCTCTTAGAACACTAAAGACCTAAGGCTGAATTATTAATAACTGGTATTTTTTTGTGGTACCAGGGACTGAACCCAGGGGTGTTCTACCTCCAAGCTACACCCCCAGCCCTATTTTTTATCCTTTATTTTGAAACCGGGTCTCACGAAGTTGTGGAGGGCCTCACTAAGTCGCTGAAGCTGGCCGCGAACCCGGATCCTCCGGTCTCCGCCTCCCAAGTACTGGGATTACAAGCGTGCGCCACCACGCCCAGCTTAATAACTGGCATTTTATACAGATGATATAGTCATATAAATTTACCAGGATACTGCCCGGGGGGGGGTGTAGCTTCTCTCTGTCTTTTTTTTTTGTTTTAATCAGTGCATTTTCACGAAGGTAGTGATAATTCACCCAAAGCAGATAGGAAACCTTGGCTGTAACAACAAAAATCACAGTCCAGGGCCCCATATCATTTAATCTGGAAAAGGGAATCATGTGCCCATGAAAACCTTCTAGTTTCATTTCTTTGGGGGATATCAGATGTATAATGTCCATTAGCCATCAGTTAAGAGAAAGGAAATTCAGAGAAGAGCAGTATATTTAAAAGGAGTTGTAGCCGGGCGTGGTGGCGCACGCTTGTAATCCCAGTACTTTGGGAGGCGGAGACCGGAGGAAACAGGTTCGCGGCCAGCCTCAGCTCTCTTGCTTTCTCTCTCCCTGTCTCTCTCTCCCTGTCTCTCTCTCTCTCTCTCTCTCTCTCTCTCTCTCTCTCTCTCTCTTTCTCTCTCTCCTTAGTGAGGCCCTCTGCAACTTTGTGAGACCTGGTTTCAAAATAAAGTATAAAAAATAGGGCCAGGGGTGTAGCACGGAGGTAGAACGCCCCTGGGTTCAATCCCCGGTACCGCAAAAAAAAATAAATAAATAAATAAAAATAAAAATAAAAGGAGTTGTAAGGAGCAACATAAATCAAGCCTGGCATCCCTATAGGGCCTATAGTTGTATTTCTGGTTGACACAGAAGTCTAAAATAAGAATTACATTCGGGCGTGGTGGTACAAGCCTGTAATCCTAGTATTTGGGAGGCTGAGACAGGAGGATTGTAGGTTCAAGGTCAGCCTCAGCAACTTAGTGAAACCCTGTTTCATACTAAAAATAAAATAGGACTGGGGGTGTAGTTCAGAGGTAGAATGCCCCGGGGTTCAGTCTCCACTACCAAAAAACCCAACAACAACAACAAAACTCCCACATAACAACAACAACAAAAAAAAACTAAATAAAACAAGAATTAACTTGCATTTTTTCATCTATTGATAAATATACTATCTTTACTTGGACATCACAAAATTGCTAGGGTTCCCCCTTCCACCACCTGTGCAGCTTCCATCACCTTCACTGACCTGTATTGAAATAGTCTACTGTCAGCAAGGCATGACAACACATGCCTATAATCCCAACTATTTGGGAGGCTGAGCCATGAGGATCACAAGTTCAAGGTCAATGTGGGCAATTTAGGGAAAGCCTATCTCAAAATTAAAAAACAAGAATAAGAATGAGGAGGAGGAGGAAGAGGAGAAGGAGGAGGAGGAGGAAAAGAGGAGGAGGAGGAGGAGGAGGGGGGCTGGGGATGTAGTTCAGTGGTAGAGTGACCCTGGGTTCAATCTCTAGTATGGAAGAGAAAGGAAAAAAAAATCTACTCTCTAATACCTTAGGGTAAGAATAGGTTAAAACAAATGAGCAGAGAACACTACTAATATAATTTTTATATCTTTCATGCAGAACTTCAATTTTTTAAAGGCTTTAAATTTTCAATACCAAACTAATACTAATTCTAGAAAAGATACTCCTCTGACTTTTCAGCCAAGTTTATATATCAAACTGTTTGCGATTCCTAGCAGCTGCTAAAAAAAAAAAATGAAAAACTAAGCCGGGCCTGGTGGCGCATGCTTATAATCCCAGTACTTTGGGAGGCGGAGACCGGAGGATCCAGGTTCGGGGCCAGCCTCAGCTCTCTCTCTCTCTCTCTCTCTCTCTCTCTCTCTCTCTCTGCTTAGTGAGCCCTCCGCAACTTCGTGAGAACCGGTTTCAAAAATAAAGTATAAAAAATAGGGCTGGGGGTGTAGCGCGGAGGTAGAACGCCCCTGGGTTCAATCCCCTGTACCGCAAAAAAAAAAAAAAAGAAAGAAAAACTAGCTGTCTGGTGTCAAATATTTATTTTGACTGAATTTTAATGAGTTGTTCCTTAAATTCAATGTTCATGGGGGAGGTGTACTGGGGATTGAACCCAGTGGTGTTCTACCTCTGACCTACACCCCTAGCCCTTTTCATTTTTTATTTTGAAACAGGGTGTTGCTAAATTGCTGAGGCTGGCCTCAGACTTGTAATTCTCCTGTCTTAGCCTCCTAAATACTAGGATTACAGGAGGATTACAGGCATGTGCCACCACACTAGCTTTGCTGTTCATTTTTAAACATATCAATTGTCTAGTTCTGGAAATCTGTATTTGTGTGTTCATACAACATTGAGAAGATTCTTTTAAATATTTTAGGAAGCCGGGCGTGGTGGCGCATGCCTGTAATCCCAGTACTTGGGAGGCTGAGACAGGAGGATCGCAGGTTCGAAGCCAGCCTCAGCAACTTAGTGAGGCTCTCAGCAACTTAGTGAGACCCTATTTCCAAATAAGAAATAAAATAGGTCAGGGGGTGTAGCCTGGAAGTAGAAGGCCCCTGGGTTCCATCCCCAGTACCACACACACACAAAAAAATATTTTATAACCTTGATTAAATCCATCTTCAATTCATTTTCCAGGAAGACAGAAATAGTCATGTATAAATTTAAATCTGGATCATTGTGAGAAACCACAGTGTGGTTCTTCCTTTACATAACTACGATTTACAAGAGGCCGTGTTTCTCCCTAGGGCCGGTTTGCCTTTTCCCGGGATTGGTCACTTACCTCCCACTTAATCCGTGAGCAGAGAGTGAGCGCCCTGGACTTCCGGGGCAGACTCGCTCCTGGGACGTGTGTGTCCTTTGCTGGGGCTCTTCCTTTCCGCCGTCGAAGCATGAAGAACTTCATCTTTTTCTTTTTCGTGGGCTCCTCTGTGCAGTCTCAGTGCAGGACTTTTGTTTGTTGTTTCTGGCCTAGTACAGCCTCTCCAGGGGGGCCTTTCTTCTCCCCCTTAGCTTCCCTTAGTTCCTATTCCCTTTTATCCTGCCTCCAGGCCCAGGCTACACTTGGTAGCTGGTTTTCCTTTTGATTTACGCCTGAGGCAAAGCAGCTGTCTTTTAAAGATAAGCACCAGAGAACAGAGATATCAAACAGAGAAAAGAACAACATCTGAAAGACAAAAAGCCCTTTCCCTAAAAATAGCTTTGTCATTAGCTCTTTTAGGCTGAACACCCAGATTTATGTCCCATTGTCCCTCTCTTTGAAAGAACCCAGTCAGTCAAGCTACCTCACCTGAAGAGAAATGAAGCGGAGAAGCGGAGAAGCGGAGAAAAGGAAATCCTTGAGGCTCCAGCCAAAGCAACATGAAAGGTGGCTAGCTTGGACCTTCCATTATTTTTAGTACATCTTGGAATTATCCTATAATAAAAAAGAAGTGTCTGGGGGCAAAAACAAAGCATAGGATAAAAAGACGAATCAGAGCGTCACCAGGAGAAGGGTGATTCTGGGAAGGGTCCCAGGAGTTCCCAGAGAGAGGGGAACTCAACTCAGGTCCTTGACTTCCCTGACGGAAAAGACTTTCAGCACATGCCAGTCAGAGACTTAGACAGAGGCTTCTTTAGGAAAGTAAAGGGTACACATTCAAGGGAGAATGCGGGCTATCTCAGGAGAGAGATGCATTTGGGGGTTTCATGACTCTTTTACAGGAAACTTGGTGAAGGGTGGGTGCTATGAGGATGAACTCAGTTGGTGATCACAGGCAGCTTATGGTGCCCTAGTCATTTACCAGAGCCTTAGGCCGACTGTGGTCTCCATCGTCTCATCGACAGATAGGTGGGAAGTCCCCTAAATTATAGGTTTTAAAAGGTATCCTCTTAAACTTTTATTGGGGGGGGGCTTAATAGTGCACAAGGTTTGTTTGTTTTGTTAACTTTAAGATTTACGGATTCCCCAGAAATTTGGGGGAGATAGGCATGGGAAAGAGAACTGGCTTGAGAATGAAGGTATGACGAACTTTAGCAGGAGGATTTTATATTCAAGTTATATTTTACATGGTGGCGTGAGCCCATAATCCCTGTACTTGGGAGGCTGAGACAGGAGGATATCAGGTTCGAGGCCAGCCTCAGCAACTTAGCAAGGCCCTCAGAAACTTATCAAGATGCTGTTTCAAAATAAAAAAATTAAAATAGGGCCGAGGGTATAGCTTGGAGGTAGGATGCCCCTGGGTTCAATCCCCAGTACTACCAAAAAAAAGCAATTATATGTTACTTCTTCTTCCTTTCTACCTATTTATTTCTTCTATCCTACTTCAAGAAGAAATGAACTGTGAACACCAAGGAAAATGGAAAACAAAGTAAGCATATATATTTAATAATTTATATATATATATTTAAAGAAACAATATACAGGAAAGCATGAAACAATGAAACATAAATGTTTTATTTATTTATACATGTTCAACATACATATTTTATATACACATATAAACATATATGTACATACATAATATAATTTGACAAGAGGGAATAAGTAGCCGGGCATGGTGGCACACGCTTGTAATCCCAGTACTTTGGGAGGTGGAGACCGGAGGATCCAGGTTCGCGGCCAGCCTCAGCTCTTTCTCTGTCTCTCTGTCTCTCTGTCTCTCTGTCTCTCTCTCTCTCTACTTAGTGAGGCCCTCCGCAACTTTGTGAGACCCGGTTTCAAAATAAAGTATAAAAAATAGGGCTGGGGGTGTGGCACGGAGGTAGAACACCCCTGGGTTCAATCCCCAGTACCGCAAAAAAAAAAAAAAAGAGGGAATAAATCAGTTGAGCGAGTCTGTTCACTGAGCCAGAGAAATATGTGATCCCAAAGGATAAATGGAAAGGCAGCTGTCACGGCCACCTCTATCTTTCCTTGCAGGAGCAGTGGCTCCAGAAGAGGCAGTTGAAGAGAGCCTCTGGGGTGAGCGGGAGAGTCCCAGCTAGTGCTTTGTTTCTCGGCATACTCCTCCTCAAGGGCAAAGTTGCACGACAAATACACATGCCAGAAAAACTGGCCTCACTCCTCCACCTGTAGGATGTCAGTTTAATGTGGCAAAGAGAAAAGTCAGCACATACTCCACACAGGAGATAAACTCACCGGCTTTGATGTCAAGACAGGTAAGGTTGAGATCCTAGGACACATGACATACGACCATGCTACTCAATGTATGATCCATAAGCCAAGGGTGTTGGCTAAAAATATAGAATCTCCAGGTGGGCACTGTGGCGCGTATCTGTTAATCCCAGATACTCGGGAGGCTGAGGCAGGAGGTTCTAAAGTTTGAGGATAGCCTGGGAAACTTAGAGAAAACCTGTGTCAAAATAAAAAAAAAAAAAGGGTCGGGATATAGTTCAGGGATAGAGAGCCCCTGTGTTCAATCCTCAGAACCACAAAAATAAATTAATTAATTATTTAATGAATAATGAAGCAATCAATCTCGGGACCCACATTAGATCTACTGAATCAGAATTTGCATAGTTGCCAGGCTTTGTTTTTATGTTTTTATTGGTGCATTGTAGTCTCACATCACAATGAGTATCAGTTTGGTGTTAACATACATGCACACAGCTCTTGGTGTCCCTCCCCCCCAGTTACAAGACTTTCTCACAGGTGATTCTTTTGCAACTAGAAGTTGGAGTAATGCTGGCCTACCGTGAGTTATTGAATCCATTTATGTTCCAGCTTCCTCATTCATAAAATAGGAATGCTAGTACCTACTTCTTACGGTTGTGGGGATTAAATGAGGAATACATATAGAAAGATAGCAAATGTTCCATTAACTATTAATAAAGACGAGTCATAAAATATGGCTCAGGATTATGAAATTGAATTCTATGCTCTGGTGCATATACAATAAAATGTAACTAAAGCTGATTTAATTATAAATGCTAACTGACTTTCATGACCATTTCCCCAAATGAAATAGTCATTCTTAAATGAGTAGTTTTGAAAAGGCTGTCAATACTAATTGCCTAGCTATAAAGTTACTTTACTTTTTTGGGAAATTGATTTCCTTATCTATACATAAGAGCAATTTGGTTATGGTCCTTTTTAATTTCGGTGTGTGTGTGTGTGTGTGTGTGTGTGTGTGTGTGTGTGTGTGT
>PVJS01063436.1:0-10486 GCA_004027185.1 Glis glis | reverse complement strand
AAAAAAAAAAAAAAAAAAAAAAAAAAAGGCCTGGACATTTCAGCCTGACGTGGGTCAACACTGATGGGAATATTTGCTCCCAAGTTCCCTACGGGTCAGCAGAAGCTTTGTCATGCCTGTTCCGAAGACTTTTCCTTCTACCCAATACTGCTTTTCTGTCCCTTCCACAAGTGTTGATCCCTAATACCTCCTTATATGCCAAACTCTGTCATAGCACCTGCTTTTATTTATTTATTTTGTGTGTGTGTATGGTACTGGGGATGGAACCCAGGGGCATTCTACTCTGAGCTACATCTCCAGCCCTATTTTATTCTTTTGTTTTGAAACAGGGTCTTGCTAGGTGGCAGATGGCCTCACTAAGTTGCTGAGGCTGGCTGTGAACCTGCAATCCTCCTGTCTCAGCCTCCCAAGTACTGGAATTACACGCGTGCACCACCATGCCCGGTTAGCACCTGCTTTTGGACACCTCAACCTGCAACATAAAGCAAGGCTCTTTCCTTGCTGGTCAGCCACATTCATCAAGCACAGATGTAACTTCTCCATATTCAAGAGTGATGGCTCAGGTGAGTGAAGGGGCCATAGAATTGTAGATTCTAAAGACATTAAAATCTAAGGATGTGGATCAAGAGGGTCCATTGAGTCATCCAGGCCAACTCTTTCAAAGAGGCTGAGTTGGAAATTGGAGAACTGTCTTAAGAGAGTGATTGCTATGCTGACATAGCATGAAGACATGAGGGGGACTTCCTCCTCCCTTCAAGGACAGCATGCATGGCTTCAAGATGGCTGGGCCTGGTCTCCTGCAGTGTGGGGACCAGTGGGCCAAAGGGAGTCTGGAAATCAGCCTGGTGCCACAGAGCCTTCTGATCTGTGGTTTAGGAAATAACCGTAGCCCCACCAGGGATAGGACAGAGTGGTGCTTTATCCACAGAGGGCTTGAGAGTGCTGACTTGAAGCCCTCAAATAGAAGGCACAAGTTGGCTGCCTGGAGTGGGGATCAAAACAGATAAAAAGACTGTCCGTGGAGGCAGGTTACTGAGTCAGAGCCGAAGTGGAGCTTTAAGAGGCTGGTTGGAAGGCATAGCCCACAAAGGATACCGCAGGGTGTGACCCCAGTTATGGGGTTCTCCAAGAGCGCACAGAAGCTCAGCTCAGATGCTAATCAGTTTTTAAACTTAATCAATTTTTAGTATCAGGAATTTCTAAAATACTTCTTTTTTTTTGCGGTACCGGGGATTGAACCCAGGGGCGTTCTACCTCCGTGCTACACCCCCGGCCCTATTTTTTATACTTTATTTTGAAACCGGGTCTCATGAAGTTGCGGAGGGCCTCACTAAGTAGAGAGAGAGAGAAAGAGAGAGAGAGAGAGAGAGAGAGAGAGAGAGAGAGCTGAGGCTGGCCGCGAAGCCGGATCCTCCGGTCTTCGCCTCCCAAAGTACTGGGATTACAAGCGTGCGCCACCATGCCTGGCCCTAAAATACTTTTTTTGTTGCATTATAATTGGGCATCATAGTAAGATTCAAAGTGATACATAAATACATGCACACATTACTTGGTATTTCCTTTCATATCACACCCTGCTATGAATCATTTTTACACACCAGTGTGGCTAGAGTGAGCGAATACTAGCTCAAGGCAGGCAAGGAAAGCTTTCCTTACCTACTTATCTTTCCCTCCCAAGTGCCAATCTGTGAGAGCGGAAGCCATCATCAGTGAGTGGGCTAGCAGAAGGAGCTGGCCGACTAAACAGGGAGCAGCCAACTTGGGCTCCTCTTCCAGAGCAAAGCCTGTAATAGCCACCTTCTGGGAGGTGCTGGGTGCTGGCAGATGCTTGCTCGGAGCTTTGAAAAGTTGATATTGCATTGTATCTTGTCTGTCATTTACCCAATGGTGATTGTTCTTATGCCTTGAAGTTACAGGTAGATTTTTATTCTCAAGGAGAAAGGCTGTGATGCCCAGGCTTTTACTGAAGGAGGAGGATGGGGCATAAGCTATGCATAGAAAGGAGCTGGCATCAGGTCTGCAGAGGCAGCACTGAGACAGAAAAGTCACTGAATGAATACATGAGAACAATGCAGTGGAAACAGTGTGGGCTGGGTTCACCTCCTCATTTATTAGCTCTTTGAACTTGGGCAAGTTATTTAACTTCTCTATGTCTCTATTTCCTCATCTATAGAGTGGGAATAATAATAATAATAATAATAATAATAATAATTATAATAATATCTACCTCTTAAGTTTATTATAAGAATTAAATTGGTTAACACATAACAAACACCTAGAACAGTGCCAGACACATAATAAATACTTTTATAAATATTGGCTATTATGGGTCTAGCTCTTTTATTACCGGTTATGCAGGAATATAGGGGGATTCCAAGGATGAGCATTCCAGAATTAACAGCAAACTCAAAACTAGGTTATTACATGAGTTTTCTCCCCTGTTGGACTAGTAAAGACTGGTCTGTGCCCTGTAGCCCAGAAGACACAAGCTTATTGCCATTCTGTCCACAGCTCTGCAGATTTTCCTTCTTTCTAGAAAAGACATACTGTATGCACAGCTGGCTGTGTAGACACTTGCAGAACTCCCTAATGGGCACTGAAAAATGCTATTTTATTTTATTTTTGGCTTAGTATATTGTTATTTTTAGATTCATTTTAAATACTTTTATTGGTGCAATGGAATCATACATCATAGTGAGATTCAAAGTGATACAAACACATATGCACACATCACTTGGTGTATTTCCCTCTGTATCCCCCCCTCCCCTTTTCTCCCTCCCCATACATTTTAGTGAGATTGGTAGTGGTACCTTCATGTATGTGCGGAACATTATTTGAACTATTCCCTTCCTCAATTCTCATTTCCCCTCTTTCTACCTTCCTCCCCCAATCACCTTCCACTGTTCTACTGGTCTTTCTTCTCATTTAGCTGAAGTTCCTTTTGCTTCCTATGTTTATTCTATTTTCCACATATGAGAAAAAACATAGAACCCTTGACTCTCTGAGGCTGGCCGATATCATTTAGCATAATATTCTCTAATTCCATCCATTTTGGTGCAAATGGCATAATTTTGTTCTTCTTTATGGCCAAGTAAATTCCATTGTTTGTACATGCCACATTTTCGTTATACATTTGTCTCTTGATGGATACTTAAGTTGGTTCTATAATTTGGCTATTGTGAATTGTGCTACTATAAACATGGGTATTCATGTATCACTATAGTATTCTAACTCAGCCATACCACTCTTTGGTATCTTTCCAGAAGAGTTGAAGTTAGAATGCTCTTCTATTTTATTTAATTTTATTGACATCTTAAGAAATTTATTTCACACACAACAAGGAGAAGCATACTGAGAAAGTGATATATTCACTGCCCAGATACAAGGAAAGAAAACATAATAGTGGGGAGACAATGAAATTTTAAAGCCAAACCACTAGGAAAATATATCACAGCCTTGACACAGCAAACAGGCTATATTATTTCAAGTAATAAGTTGATAAAAAGATAACATGGTCCTTATCCAAAAGATAAGGTGCCATGCTGGGGCAGGAACACAGCATGTTGCAAAAGCCCCAGGCAAAAATGGTATTTGGTAAAGGATGTGGGAGTGTGTGCCCCTCCTTTGCTCTAAAGGAGTCAGCTTGTCCCAGCCCAAGTTGTTTGCTCTTTGACCTTCTGGATGCCAGGGAGTTATCTCAATAAGACCCTGTTAACTCAGAGGCCTAAGTAAGCAACACTGGGTTTAGGCTTTTATTCCAGTCTGTTCTATGAAAACCAGGGTTTTCCAAGTCCAGTACTTCACAACTCTCTTAACTATCCAGCAGTTCCTATTTACTGTTTATTCCCAGATACTGGTATATATATCACAATCCAAAGCTCTTTTCCTTCAAGAGGAAAGTGTCACTAAGATTGCCCTGTCAGTCTGCTGCAGAAAGCCTGAGAGCCCACATGCCAGTGAAGAAGGCTCTGCTATTCATTGTGACATTGCTTCTCATGTTTCTGCAATGATCTCCAGGCTGAGAGATGAATTAGGAATCCACATATTGATTGCCAGTAAAGGATATACACAAGGAACCTTTCAAAGTTCTTATCCAAATCACTCTCCCTTCCAACTCAACATCTCAAATCTACTCCAAGAAAAATAAAGACCTGAAAATAATTTTCCCCCTTCTAAATTAGTGTCTCCCTGGATTTAGTTTTACAGCTTATGGAAAATGGTATGGCGACATTTCTGGTAAACAGGAGGTTGGCAAAAAACAGAAACACCTCTTCTCAAACTCCACCAGATCACAGGCAGGTTGGAGAAAGCTGCCGGCCTGTAGGTATCTGTACTGTACCATCTGATGCCTTGAAGGGCTCTGGCTTGGTATGAGGGAGATCTCTACTGTCTAGTCAAGCACTTGCCACATGAAATTTAGGCTTTAGAAACTCTCCTGTGCTATCTTTCACATAAATTTTAGCACCAGTTTTTTCCATTTCACTTTCTAGGACCAAAACATGAAGGAACCAGTGTCTAGAGGCAAGTGACATATGCCTTACACTTGTTGTCACCCTTAGTTTCTTCATTTATAAAACTGCTTAAAAGATTAAAATTCCCTTTCCTCTTTTTAAATAGATTCCTGCTGTGAGCCCCGATGGCCACTGGCAAAGACTTTATTTCCCAATGGATGAGAGAGATTCCTTCATCTTCTTGGATGCAGGGAGTAAGGAGCTTCAGGTGAAGCGGCAGCGGGACAGTTGTGTGACCAAGTGTGTGGATGGCCATATGCACCTCTTCTATTTTGAACAGGGAAAACTTTTAGCCTTCCCAGAGCTTCAGCACCAGGGCTTCATGTTGATTTCACAAGACAATCAGCAGGAGGCGCTGTTCCTATGTGAATCGGGTAGAGCTGGCACATGTGAATCAGTATTCAGGACATTGTGCTCCAAAGTGAATGTTTAATATCATGTGATAAAGGTTTCTAGTCCGTATTGTTGATTCACATAGTTTGTGAGTACCAGTGTCAGCTAATAAAAAATCCTTTTCAGTTCCCTGCCCACGACTTCAATCTGTGTGTTTGCTGGGAGAGGACTAGAAATCCAGAGATATCTTTTTCATCCCTTAGAAAATGAGACATCTGATGTTCAAAATCTGTCTAGTGGCTTCCAAGTATCAAAAGCAGAATTTAAAACAAGAAATATAAAGAGAATTTGACATTTACTTTCTATCAATGAGTCATGTAATTTGTTCTTTACTATGATCTACATAGTTAGCATTTAAAATTAGCAATTCATTTTATGCCATATGTGATTGAGTTAAATAATAGCTATATAAAAACAAGAAGATCAGGGTTGTATATCTTAGCTTTGTGTTGCCAGTTTGTTGGTTTCTATTTTGTATTTACTTCTCTTGTCACAGAAATAATCTGAAACATAATTTTCCAGTACTAGAAAAATGATTGGGCATAGCAATATGGTGATTTTTATGTGCAAATATGATCAAACAATTATGAATACAGAATAGATATGACCTTACCAGTGTGGAACACACAGACACATACTTAAATTAAGTGATGTTGTCTAGTTCAGGTTTTTAATGTGTTTTTACCTCTGTGACAAATATTTGAGCTTTAAAAAAAGTGTAACCTAAGTGAATGGCTTGCCCATTCAGTCTACCATACTGACCTCTGAAATAAAGATCTAGATGGAGTGAGTTTAGTTAGTTCTAGTTCCCCAAACTGCCATTACTTCTCTGGAAACCTCTGAAGGCGATTTGCCTAGATAAGTTCATGTGATGTGTCAAACAGTTCTTAGCCAACTTTCATGACTAGGCCACTGTTTTAGTCTGTTTTGTGTAACGAATACATGAGATTGGGTAATTTATAATGAAAAAAAATTATTGGCTCACACTTCTGGAGGCTGAGGTATCAGCATCAGGAGTAGCTTTCTTGCTGCATTATCCCATGGCAGATGGCAAGAGGTGGGGGCGAGAGAACAAGAGGAGGCCAAACTCACTCCTTTTTTGTTTTTGTTTTTGGGTAGTACTAGGGATTGAATTCAGGAGTATTCTACCTCTGAGCTACTACCTCTGAGCTACACCCCCAGCCCCTGTTTTAATTCTTTATTTTGAAACAGGGTCTCACTAAGTTGCAGAGGGCCTTACTAAGTAGCTGAGGCTGGCTGCGAACTTGCGATCCTCCTGTCTCAGCCTCCCAAGTACTGGGATTACTAGCCTGCGCCACCACGCCCGGCCAAACTCATCCTTTTGTAGTGGCACCAATCTGTGCTTGCTGGTGAGCACCTGTAATCCCAGCTACTCTGAGGCCGAGGCAAGAGGATTTCAAGTGCAAGGCTAGTCTGAGCAACACATGGAGACCCTATCTCAACCAACAGCAGCAACAACCAACAATAACAACAAAATCTATATAACTCCACCAATCCCACCCATGAGAATGGAGCCATCCAGGTCTATCACTTCTTAAAAGTTCCACCTCTTAATACTACTACAATGGCAATTCAATTTCAGCAGGAGTTTTGGAGGGGACAAGCATTCAAGTCATAGCAGCCACCCTGCAAAGTTAATTTTCTGGCAGTTCCTTTCACATTTGGCCATGCACTTATAGGGGGGATAACTTGGCCATCTTTTGTGGCAGGAATGTTTGCAGGATAATGGTGGCTGAGCATTCTGTGCCTCTATATTAGTTCCATAAGATGCAATTGACTACCACACACAAAGAGATATGTGAGGATAAGTCTTTTTAAAAATGTAAATTCAGCCAGGTGTGGTGGTGCACGCCTGTAATCCCAGTACTTAGGAGACTGAGACGAGAGGATCACAGGTTTGAGGACAGCCTCAGCAAGTAGTGAGACTCTCAGTAACCTAAAGAGACCTTGTTTCAAAAATAAAAAGTAGCTGGGTGTGGTGGCGCACGCTTGTAATCCCAGTACTTGGGAGGCTGAGACTGGAGGATCCGGTTCACAGTCAGCCTCAGCTACTTAGTGAGGCCCTCCGCAACTTAGTGAGACCCTGTTTCAAAATAAAGAATAAAAGATAGGGCTGGGGGTATAGCTCAGAGATAGAATGCTCCCGGGTTCCATCCCCAGTACTGCAAAAATAAAATGAAATAAGATAAAAAGTAAGTCGACATGGTGGTGCACGTTTGTAATCCCAGTACTTGGGAGGCTGAGACAGGAGGATTGCAGGTCTGTGGCCAGCCTCAGCTACTTAGTGAAGCCCTCTGCAATTTAGTGATATCCTGTTTCAAAATAAAGAACACAAAATAGGGCTGGGGGTGTAGCTTGGAGGTAGAATGCACCTGGGTTCAATCCCCAGTAGCCCTACCCCCACAAAATGTAACTTCAAGAAAATGTGTCCATTGATCTCAATATTATGTTTGGGGAAGGGGAGAAAGCTGAGGGGTATGGGAGGAGCTCACCAAGTGCTGTGTGCATGTATGTTCCTATCATTCTGAACTACATTATGATATGAGACTATAATGTGCCAATAAAAGCATATAAAAATAAAAATAAAAAAGAAAATGTGTTTTCTAAAACTCTGTCTCATATGCATTAAACCTTAAAATACATAAGCAAAACTGTTACCCTCTATACCTATTCTAGGTAGGTAATAGTCTCCAAGTGATCTACTGGTTTTAGAAAAAAACAACTGCGGATGATACTTTGCAATTTAACATTGCATAATTGTACATAACCCTAGCAGCATGTCTACCTGTCATACAATATAATGCATTTAGTCCATTTTCAGTAATGTTTTTCTGTTTCTAAGTCTGGACATTATGAAATCAGAAGGGGAGCTGATTGGCGAGTCATGAGGATTCTTTTTTTTTTTTTTTTACAGAACTGAGGATGGAACCCAGGGGCATTCTACCTCTGAGCTACACCCCCAGTCCTATTTTTATTCTTTATTTTGAAACAGGGTCTCACTAGGTTGTGGAGGGCTTCACTAAGTAGCTGAGGATGGCCGTGAACCCGGATCCTCCGGTCTCTGCCTCCCAAGTACTGGGATTACAAGCGTGCGCCACCACGCCCGGTCATGAGGATTCTAATGCATCACTCGGTGGAGAGTGCACTCAGAGAACGTTGCTAGGCTCAGAGTGGAATCCCTCTCCAGGGGGTACTGGCAGAAATTTGCTTCCTAGTGCTGAGTGAGATTTAAGCCAGTCCAGTTAAATGTCTGAATTAGATTGTGCATCCTCAAGAGGCCAAGGGATACCAGAAGAAGAAACTGTAGTCCTAGTGTGTAGGGATATATATTTTTCCATTATTATCTGGCCAGCTTCACAAAGTTCAAGGAGACTAACCCAACAGCAACCGGGTAGAAGGAGGTTTCGAGAATAAGGATGCTCTTTACTTTGGAGAATAACAAATCTCCCTTGTGTTATTTCTCTATCTTTTCTGTGTTATATCTCTATCTTTTCTTTGCCCTTTTCCCCTCTTGATCATTTCCTGACTCCTTTGGATAGGTACAATGCAATGGCAACTTATGGGGTAATATACTCCATGTAAATACCAGGGTCACCATACAATTTGATTTGTGTCATTTGTATTAAATAGAGTACTGTGGTGGGGATTTGCTTGACATTTTTAGATGGTTCTCTAGTATTAGTTTAATTACTAATAGATAAAGAAGCAGCAAAAAATTCTGGGTGATGGCATACATGTAGAGGCAATTATGTAAGTGAGATTTATTCCCTAGTGCTTTTAAGTAGCTCAATTTTGGTTATAGCAACTCTTAAAATAATTTCCTTCATTTGGGACTAGTTATTGGAAACTCATTAACAATGTACTGAGGACATTAAAAAGTGTCAGTGATCAAAATATGCCCACCTCATCCCATTAGGAAATTAAATGAAAAATATTCACCCAATTTTGGTTAATATTCCATTATTGCCTGATGACTGCAGATTGACCCTTAATACAACAAAGGTAACATTTATCCAGTTAATTTCATAAGTGATTAAAAAAAGGGGAACCTCTGTGCCTATCAGAAGTGCCATCCTGGGTTAGACTGGACGTCTGGCTAGTCGATGCCTGAAGTTGAGCCTCGCTAGAGCTGCGCTGTGCTCCTTGTGTGGGAGGCAGTGTGACATAGCTGGACGCATAATGGCCTTGACTTAGGCAGACCTCCTCGGAAAAACTTCAGAGCATTAAGATTTTATGAATTAGGGCCTGAGTTGGATAGCTAGTACAGGATGTGCTGTTTGTCCCAGGCCTGCCTAACTTCAGATGAAAGGCTATTTCAGATTTTGATATTATCTCCAAATCAGGCTGTCCAGTTGTCACAGGGATAAGTAACAGCATGGGAAGGAGAAGGTATTTGTCATCAGCTTCGGCTCATATCACATTCTCAGACCACATCAACTATTGTGGACTATGAATACAAAAGATATTTTATATCAAGAACATTTTTATTAAATCTAAACATTTAAAATACAGTAAATTTATGACCTTACAATTTTTTCTTTAGAATTTGATTGGGGCAATATGGTTATGCGTTATAATGAGATTCAAAGTGATATATTTCTATATGTACACAACATCTCTTGGTGTGGCTCTCTTCTAACCTCATTCTACTACCCCCGCCCTGTGCATGCTGGTCAGATGGTTAGTGAGACCTTCATAGATGGAAATAGTATTCTTTGATGGCCTCACATTTTTAATAAAATTGTGGCCTTGAAATAAAGTACTTTGATCTGTTATATTGTGTGTAATTTTCAGTCTACTCAAGGTGGTTTATTAGTACTTGAAAATTGAATTAGGAGTCTATACTCCAGAGACAGCTATTTAAGTATTTTTATCTATATCAAATGAAAGGCTTTGGAATTTAGACACATGATGTTACAAATCATTCTTTACTAGAGAAATGAAAGGTCTTCAAGGAACAGACATTCCCTGATTGGTTATGAATTAACTTATTTTTGACTTTATGATGGTGCAAAAGTATACCTATACAACCCATTCCATTTCTCATTTTCAGCATGGTATTCAATAAATTATATAAGATCTTCAATGCTCTATAATAAAATAGGCTTGTGTGAGATGATTTTGCCCAACTTTAGGCTAATGTAAATGTTCTGAGGACATTTAAGGTAGGCTATACTAGCTATAATATTTGGTAGGTTAGGTGTATTAAATATATTTTCAATATATAATGAATTCATTAGAACACAAATCCATTGGAAGTCAAGTAGCATTGGTAGATTGGTTAAAAGGTTTGTACAGGCCGGGCGTGGTGGCGCACGCTTGTAATCCCAGTACTTTGGGAGGCGGAGACCAGAGGATCCGGGTTTGGGGCCAGCCTCAGCGCTCTCTCTCTCTCTCTCTCTCTCTCTCTCTCACTCTCTCTCTTCTCTTCTCTCTCTCTCTCTCTCCTTAGTGAGGCCCTCCGCAACTTCGTGAGACCCGGTTTCAAAATAAAGTATAAAAAATAGGGCCGGGGGTGTAGCGCGGAGGTAGAACGCCCCTGCGTTCAATCCCCGGTACCG
>PVJS01063435.1:0-10486 GCA_004027185.1 Glis glis | reverse complement strand
AGAGCTGTGTGCTGAGCCCAGGTACTGTGCTAAGAGCTGTGTGCTGAGCCCAGGTACTGTGCTAAGAGCTGTGTGCTGAGCCCAGGTAGTGTGCTAAGAGCTGTGTGCTGAGCTCAGGTACTGTACTAAGAGCTGTGTGCTGAGCCCAGGTACTGTGCTAAGAGCTGTGTGCTGAGCCTGGGTACTGTGCTAAGAGCTGTGTGCTGAGCCTAGGTACTGCGCTAAGAGATGTGTGCTGAGCCTAGGTACTGTGCTAACAGCGTCGCAAGCCTTCTTTCATTCTAACCCACCACGTATTCTTAGTGGGAGGCATGGTGATTATTCTCAATTCATAAATAAATGCTGTCTTAGTCCATTCATGCTACTATAAAGTAACACCAGAGACTGGGTGGTCTATAAACAACAGAGACTTATTTCTCATAGTCTGGAGACTGGGTAATCCAAGATCAAGGAATGGGCAGACTCAGCGTCTGGCGAAGGCCATGTTCTAGTTCATAGATGGAGCCTTTTACCTGTGTCCTCACGTGGTGGAAGAAGCAAATCAGCTCCCTTGGGCGGCTTTCATAAAGGCACTCATCCCATTGATGAAGGCTCCGCTCGCGTGACCTAACCATCTCCCCAAAGGCTGCACCTCCCAATATGGGGGGAGGGGTACAAACACTCAGACCATAGCAAACACACTCCCCGAAGCTAATTAACCACCTGAGGGTATAGAGGTAGCACCTGGGAGAACTGGGATATGATACCAGGACCCTTAAGCAAACACTGTCACTCACAGAAGGCAGGAGGTGCTGGCCCTGAGTCTGGACAGTCAGCAGGAGGCTGACATGCTGGAGAACGCTGGAAGTCCAGTGTTTTTCCTCCTGAAGAAAGGGGCTCCATTCATCCCTGAGACTGCCCCTCATGAGTTCACACACATTTGAAGGAAACGTCAAACAGAGCCAGGAAAGGCTTGGCTGGAAAATGGTGGGCTCAGCAAATGTTGGTTGTCCACACCGTGTGTGAGTAGATATCTTTCTTCCAGGTGAGAAGGGAGCATGGTTCACACTGAACACACACCAGTGGTGTGAGTCTCTGAGGGCTGCCAGTGCAGAGCTCATAGACCACCAGGGGCGGAAGGTGGGAGGCCCAGCTCCAAAGGAAGAGGTGGGAAAGACTTTGCACCAAACCCGCCAAGCCCCCACCTTTTCCCATCACTGTCCTTTGAGCCTGGCAACTGGTGGGAGGAGCCTAATTTGCCACTGCTCCTTCCCAGGCTCTCATCACAAAGGACGCACTGTCCCAAGCCTCACTTTATGCCTGCAGGCCCACACTTTTATTGTCACTCCTGGGTCATGTGCAATTTCCTGATAAGCTGATAGAAGCTGGTAATTCTATGGAGGCCAGTATGGGCCAATGGATTAGAAGTAAGCCAGGTCTGGATCCTACCATACGCCCTACTTTTTTGGGTATGATTTATTTTAGTTCATCACTAAACAAAGTGTCTACAATATATAGTCAATGCCAAGGAGGAAAGAAATGAGGAGGAATGGCCACCCTCTAAACAAATATGATTCTACAAAAGTAGTTTTACCCTATATTTTTCACACAACTAAGGTGCAGACTCACTTTATTTTTTTAAAGCAGTGTGTGTGTGTGTGTGTGTGTGTGTGTGTGTGTTGCTGGGTTTGAAACACAGGGCCTTGTGCTTGCCAGGCAAGTGCTCTACTGCCAAGCCACATCCCTAGGACTTACTTTAAAGGAAAAACTATCCACCGGGCGTGGTGGCACACGCCTATAATCCTAGTACTTGGGAGGCTGATACAGGAGGATCGCAGGTTCAAGATCAGCCTCAGCAATTTAGCAAGGCTCTCAGCATCTTAGTAAGACCCTGTTTCCAAATTTAAAAAAATAAATAAATACAATTAAAAGGGGGGGGGGGACTGAGAGTGTAGCTGGGAAGTTGAATGCCCCCGAGTTCAATCCTCAGCACCACAACACACACGAAAAAAGTCCTACCAGGCCCCACTGTACCTTCACACTTCATTTTAAATAATACTGAAATAAGATCTTATTTTATTGATCTTTCAGTTATAAATTATTGCTGTGGAAAAGAATTTTTTTCTTAGTAAATTAAAAAATAGAATATTGGAAAAAAGACAATTTTACAAGTTCCTAGCTGGGCATGGTGGCTCACACTTGTAATCTCAGTACTTGGGAGGCTGAGACAGGAGGATTACAGATTCATGGCCAGCCTCAGCAACTTAGTGAGGTCTTCCACAACTTACTGAGACCCTGTTTCAAAATAAAAAATAAAATAGGGTTGGGGGTGTAGCTTGGAGGTAGAATGTCCCTGGGTTCAATCCCCAGCACTAAAGGAAAAAAAAGTTCCTATGCATCTCTAAAGACTCAAAACCCTTGTTTGAGAAACATAACTATTCATTGATCTGTATCAAACAGGGCTTGGCGTGGGGCTGGTGTTCAGTCAACTTTTTTTTGAGTGGAAAAGAACTGTGTAACGTCCAAAGCACAAACCACCAGAGGCGAGGTGGGCAAGCCTGAGCAGGCCCTGAGCTGCAACCCGAGGGAGAGAACCTCATGATGGTATCAAATAGGAATCCGATGAGGTGATGGGGCCTGAGGACCGGCCAACTCTGCCCAGGGTTACCACCAGGAAACCAGCTGACGCCACCTTCAAGTCCCTTCTCTGCCCCGCGGATGGCGCTCTGCTGAAACACACTCCGTGCCTAGAGCAGTAACTTTTCGCCTTCCTTTCAGAGGACCTGGGAGGTATCAGAGAGGGTTAGAGGCAAGCAGGGTCCCGTGGAAAACGACAGGATTTGAAGTGAGCCAGTCATGGATCCTACCAGTACTGAGTCTGTCCTTGTGCACATTTCTTAAATTCCAACTCACAGTCTCCTCATTAGTACAACAGAACAAGACGCTCTCTCACAGAGCTGTTGGAGGGGTTACAGGGAGTAAATGCAGATGCTCTCAACACATCATTGGTGGGGTTTTAAATTTTTTTTCTTTTTTGGCAGGGGTGGAACCCAGAGACATTTTACCACTGAGCTACATCCCTAGCCCTTTCTATTTTTTTTTTTATTTTGAGACAGGATCTTGATAAGTTGCTGAGGCTGGCCTTGAACTTGCAATCCAACTGTCTCAGCTTCCTGAGTCACTAGGATTACAAGGTGTGCCAGGCCCTCATTGGTAGGATTTATTTATTTATTTTATCTATCTATTTTTGTGGTGTTGGGATTGAATTTAGAGGCATACAACCTCCAGGCTATACCCTTAGCCTTATTTTATTTGGAAACAGGGTCTCACTAAGTTTCTGAGAGTCTAAGTTGCTGAGGCTAGTCTTGAACCTGTGATCCTCCTGTCTCAGCCTCCCAAGTACTGGGATTAGGCGTGCCCCACTCTGCCCAGCTTCATTGGTGTTTAATAGAACTAGCCTTCTAACAGAGGCAGGAAGACAATGGCTATTACCCACAGTCAAGAATAGAGGAAGAAGTCAAGGTGTGAAAAAAGCTCTTGACCAGTTCTTACTGCTCAGGTGTGGACACAGCAGTCTTTTGGGCAGGGTGGGAACCGAGAGAAGTGAGGAAGGGAAAAGATAGAGAGGACTTCATGCCAGAGCTATGTTCGTAGTGAAAAAGAGGAAGGGGACGTACAAGATGTTCATGTAAGGTTCCAGGCAGAATTTAAAGTCATTCCCTTTGTTCATCCAAATGAGAAGATCCTCTTTCTGACAAATCCCACAGAAGACATGTCAGTGAGCTAAAAGTAACTTGGAGTACTTGGGAGTCTGAGACAGGAGGATTACAGGTTTGAGGCCAGTCTCAGCAACTTAGCAAAACCCTTCCCAACTTGGTGAGACCGTTTGTTCATTCGTTCCTTCCTTCCTTCCCTTTCCTTTCTTTCTTTGGCATTCTACTCCGAGCTACATCCCCTGACCTTTTTATTTTAAAAGAGGGTCTTGCTAGGTTGTTGAGAGTCTCTCTAGGTTGCTGAGGCTGTCCTCAAACCTGTGATCCTCCTGTCTTAGCCTCCCAAGTACTGAGATTACAGTTGTTTGTACCACATCTGTTGAGACCCTGTTTCAAGATAATAGTAATAATAATAATAATAATGATGATAATAATAATGATAATAATGACTAGTGGTGCAGCTCGGAGACAGTATCCCTCTGGGTTCAATCTCTAGTACCAAGAAAAAAAAAAGGTAACTTGGTGTTTCACTCCATTTGGGTTGCTATAACAAAATGCCACAAACTTGGTGGCTTATAAACAGCCAAAATATTTTTCTTACTGTTCCAAAGACTAGGAAGTCCAATATCAAGCTACCAGCAGTATTTGGTGTAAACCCTTTTCATATCTGCCCATCTTTTTGCTGTGTCCTCACATGGCAGAGGGACGGGGGTCTCTCGGGCAGCTTTTATATGGGCACTAATGCCATTAATGAGAGGTCCACCCTCATGACTTATTGCCTTGCAAAGTCCCCACCTCCAAATACCATCACCTTCAGGGTTAGGACTTCAACATCTGGATTTTAAGGGGACATAAACATTCAGTCCATTGCACTTGGCAAAAGAAAAGAAGAGCAAGATTAAGAAATGAGGCAATAAACTCCAGAAACACTCTCCAGCATTTGAGTGGCCCGTGGGTTCACTTTCTGAGACAATCATCATTAAGGATTCATTGGGCTAAAGATAGAACCATGCTTAGGACATTATCTTTTAATCCTTTGGGTTACACAAGCTTACCCCAAACTTAAATTTCAGGCTATGGAAAAACCAGAATAAAATAAAATCAGGATACACTGTAATTATAGCCATGTTATTTTAAGTGTGCATGCAGACAGGGGTCTGGGAAAAGCTTGAAGAGCAACATACAGTTGATATATAAGGGGTGGTACGACTGAGAATTTCCCCCTTAAAAAATTATTTTTAGATCATTATGATCTTATTAATGCAATATGTAAAAGCTGAGAAGGGAAAACACATTAAGTCAGGCAGAGCCCAATCTTCTCCATGCCTGTTAGCTTTAGGACACTTTGGCCCAAGACCACCATTGAAATCACACACTATGCCATGCCTGGCTTCCAACCCATTCAAAAACAGGCCAGGCGTGGTCGCAGCCCACGGATCATGAGCTTCAGGGAATGAAAGGCTGAAGACTAAATTTCTTTTGGTCAAAACTTCAGTGCAAATTCTAATCCTATAGAGCACCCTTCAAATGTTCTATGCTTAACTTAAATTACATCTGGGAATTTTTCATCTGTACAACTTTGTGCTGACAAATACTTAACTGATTTTTTTCTAGCTAGTCTGAGGTTGTTAGTAACTCTGTGGCCTTCAGATGAACACACACAGACCCACCCACACCCCTGCTGAGCAACTGAACAGTCCTCAGGAAGGGGAGAAGAACAGGCAAAGCACCTACAAACTCGACTTACACCTCCAGACAGACTTCAGACAAGGCTAACTACACTTACTCCACTCGAAAGTCATCTACGCCCTTTAAAATTCATCACTAGCATCTTTAGTCTTTCCCTTCCTCTCTCCAACAAACCACAGTCAGTGTTGGACTTAACAGTGGTGCAGGTCTAGGATGATCTCATAGAGGACTCTTGGTATACATGGTCTTCACCAAATTCTACACAAATAACCCTGAAAAGGGCAAGGTCGAAAGGATGTGAAAGAAATACACCAAGTGATGTGTGCATGTATGTTTGTATCACTTTGAATCTCACTGTGATGTATAATTATAATGAACCAATAAAAGTAAAAGAAAGAGAGAAAGAGAGAGAGAGAGAGAGAGAGAGAGAGAGAGAGAGAAAGAAAGAAAGAAAGAAAGAAAGAAAGAAAGAAAGAAAGAAAGAAAGAAAAGAGAAGAAAGAAACCTCCCAGTCAGTGGGGCAAACCATAGGGGTTTCTCTATGGAAAACCCTCCCTTACCGTCCCCATTTATCCTCCCACTCCAACATCGTGTTCACACCCATTTGCACATTCATGCTGTAGCACTGCATGTGCTTTCACGCCTGTCTCCACTGCTAGACCGTGAGCTCCCTGAGGGAAGACATAGAGCCTTTTGTACCTGCATGCCCCCAACTCAAGCACAGCTGGGCCTGCTGTTATTCTTGGGTCACCCTGGTTTAAACTGGTTACACAGTGTCACCAGCGACAGCGCCCCCTTTCACTCTCAGAAGTGTCCTGGTGTGTATGACAAATTCTGTGACCACCCTATCAATAAACAATGACTGAATGTTGGCTCTTGGTTTCATGAGGTTTTTGAGGTCATATCCCCATTACTTGCTGTGGTTCTTGGATGTGGGTAGGTACATCAATAGGTAGATGGGAAGATGGACTCTGAGGATGAGAAATCCAGAAAGTAGCTTTGTTAAGAATTTGAAAGTGTGATGGGTCATGATTTGAAAGCTTTGATGGGTCACAGCAGATTTCCCTTTTTGCTATTTGGTCAATCCTTTAGTCAGTCTCACTCTCACCTCTCTTCTGCTCCTGTGAGCACGCTGGCATGATCTGGGCACTGGATGAGGCTGGCAATGGCTGGGTCATTCTGATGGCAGTGGGGAAAGCCAATGTGGTGTTAAATCCACACCAGAGTTGCTGAGATATGACAGCATTGGCCAGTGTCCACTATTCCAACCTAGATCTCTCTGCTTCATGGCTCCGGGTCCTCCTGCCCATAAAACTATCATCTAAGGGGCTATAGGTGCCCCTTAGAATTAGAAAAATCTCACGCTTTTCTTACAGTCCTCAAGCCTGAGATGGAGCAGCAAGCATCAGAGAAGGCGAGGAGAGAGCTAGAGCCACTTCCAGCTCTTGGAGTTGGAGGGGTCTGGCTTTATCCTGCAGCAAGCAGCACACTAAGGCGGTCGCCAGAGGCACTGATAAAATGAGGATTTTCCAAGTGTATGCCATTTGTCCTGGGGTCTAGCCTTTTTACAACTCATCATGGATAGGAAGTAGAACCACAAGTCTCCACAGGTCCTTCCCTGCTTGTAATTGCCACAGACAGGACCATGCGAAAGAGGCCAGGCGGAGGGGAGTTACTCCACCTGTCTGGCCCACTTCCTCTGGTTCCCCAGAAACCCCTCCTTGGATTTAAGGGCCCAGAGGGATTTCCCAACTCTCACTGCTCATTAAGCCTGTTTGATTTTAAAGCAGAAGATTAAATACATGGCCTGCAGCCAAGATTCCAGAGGTTGAGCAAGCCTTCCCGTTGTGGTTGGGGTCCTGGCTACGTAGTACTTCTAATTAACATCTAAAGCCAGGCTCTGAGGGGCTGTGGGAGGTGGGAGGCGGGTGGAGGGTCCAGGCCTCTACCGTTTACATTAGTCCATGATTTGACCCATTCATTTGACTTCTCTGGATCTCAGTTTCTTCATCCCCCCCCCCTTACCAGGAGCAGGCTATCTCCCAAACCTCCATCCCTCACCAGCAGGCAGTGAAAATCAAAGAGGATTAACTTCGAGTCCACACTGGCCAACACCATATCCACTCACCACATGCCATTTAAACTTACAGTCGAAAATTTAATTCTTGGGGTGGGAGTGTAGCTCAGTGGTAGAGCACTTGCCCAGCACGTGAGGCCCTGGGTTCCATCCCCAGCACCCTCCCCCACAACCACACACAAATTCTTCTATCACATTTTGCATGGGGCCGCCATAATGGCCACCTCAAAGTGAGATTGTTGCCATCATCCAGAAAATTCTACTGAACAACGCTGCTCTAGAGCTTCTCTCTGGATTTCTCTCCTCAAAAACTTGAATGCCCCATTGCTGTTGGCCTTCAGGAGGCGATGCTCCCCATGTGTTTCAATGCCTACAAAGAGAAAAGTCCTTCAACTGCGACACGCCAGGGCCACAACCAGGCCCTCTTCCACATTTTTCAAAGAAAGTGGCGATTTTTCTTCCCAACACATAAAACAGCATTGGCAAGTGAGGGGCTTTTCTCCCACGGCTCCCGCAGCCTGTTCCACTCAGATCAACCTTTCAGACCTGATCTATTATTTATACAGTCCTACTTTTAAGAAAATGCATTTTGAAATATTCTCTCCATAGGAATGTTAGTTCTGTGCACAGCCAGGGCCCAGGATGCCCCAGTCACTTCCCTCCTGCTGGCCTGTCAGGCCTTTCCTTGCAACCCCCCAAAATGGCCAACTTGAACTATTTAACAAAACAAAAGGATGGAGTCCTGCCCTGGCCAAGTGTTAAAAGCATTCCAAAAGAAAATGGCCGGAAACAGAAGCTCCACCCCTCCAATCTGTTCCTCATCTGTCCAAGGATTTATTGGCTCTTGCTGTAAATTAATCAATTGCCAAAAGAGAGTTAAAACTGTGGCTCCAATGTAAATACTTGTTGGTAACAATCCCTCAGTGTGACACTTCAGATTTCAAGTGGCTGGGTGGCCTTCCAAGTGCCTCGTTAAATGGCAACTTTATAGCATTAAGAGGAAAAGGCTCTGGGATTTTCTGTACAAACCTATAAATCAATCTTTTCAAAGACAAACAATAGCACAACTCACAAAATGTGTGTGTTTGGGGGAAATGGGGAGGCGGGTCAGGCAAACTGAGGAAGGAGAAATGGGGCCCATGCAGAGGTGGGTCTAAAGTGTTTCCTGGCTCAGGACATTAGGGTCTCTCAATTCTGAACATTTCCACTTTGTCCAACATTAGTTTGTCCATCATCAAATGGGACCACATGCTCCTGGGCACCATGTGTCTCTCATCCCTGGCTGACTTCTATAGCTTATGGTGTTTACCAGAAGGATTTCTAAATAGCAGGTAGTTAAAATCAGTCATGCTTCTTGGCTTCTCTCAGTGATCTGGTGTTAAGAAAAGCTACGTCACCAACAGTTGGCTACTACTGACTCCCTCCATGTGTGAGGCATGATAGTACTGGTTAGATAAACACACCTTCTGCCCACCCACCTCCAAAATTAATTTAACATGCTTTGTAGAGTATAAAGCGCCAGATTAACAGCAAAACCCACAAAGAGATCACTACCTCACACACCTAGTGTGACGAACCCGACCCCATATTCTTGTTTAGAAAAGCATCTGTAGGCTTGATCTGCTCTGTCCAAATCCTACTGCTCTCAATGGGCCGAAACCGCTGCACCCCTGGAACCCATGCTTGGAAAATAGACTGCTTCCCTCTGATGTGCCCCAAATACCCAGTGTGGGTTTGGAGTTAACAATGCAGAACGGCCCCTTCCCTACTCTCATGGCCTTTCAGCTAAGCAACCTTTCAAAGCTATGTGTGGCCCCCAGTGGGCCCAAAACATACAGAACTGATGACTGAAACCAAAGAGGAGGTGGGTTCTGGAACAGAACGTGTGTGCCGGCGACCCTCTGCATCTGTGCCGGTGGCGTTCTCTGCGGACTCCTCCATTCTGTCCCCTAATTGGCAGTTCTCTGTAAAGCTATGCTCAATTTTGTCAGATTCCTACCGAAAAATCAGTTGCATTGTTCCAAAGGAACAATGGGCAATTGATAATGAGGACAGTGAGACAGAGGAAACGGATTCTGCAGATCTCAGGAACAGGACTTTCCTGCTGTTCAAATGGTTCTTATTGGAAAAGCTGCGGTTCTCTACCCGTAATTCTACTTCTCAGTCTTAAAAAGCAAAATGGGACACAGTGGAGTGCGTGCATCAGCTTGCATGCTGCTCCTCCGCGGGCTTCTCGGGTGGTCTCTGCTGACCTCCCCCAAGTCTCTCCTCCAGAGAGGTCTCCCAGTCAGCAAATGCTCCGCGCGTTTCTGAGGCCAGACTCACTTTCTTAAAACAATGCCCACTCTGTCACGTCCTCGCCTTTCTCACCATAGTGTGTATGTGTGTGTGTGTGTGTGTGTGTGTGTGTGTAATCTGACTCTCTCATGTTCATATTTAGACCTACCCGCCTTGCACACTTTCAGAACTTATCACAGTGGTCATTATACAGAAATCCACAATAAGCACAAGTCCTGCCCATCTCAATACACTAAGGATGCAGGCAGGGAAAGGACGGATCTACTGGGCCAAGGACTGTGAGACTACAGCTATGGGGTCTTGCACCCAGTAAGACTCAAAAGACATTTACAGAATGTACAGAAAGTGCCTCTGGGCTCTGCCCATAGGAGTCATTTGGTCCCAATATAAGAACTGATTTCCACCCTGGGCACGGGTGCCAGGGCCGGGGAGAGGTCCCAGGATGTGGCAGAGGGCCTGTGTTTCTCAGCATCCTTCACAGAAGAGTTTCCTTCAGGGAGTTTTCTGGGTCTGTGCCAAACCACAGTTCTCAGAAGGGTGGGAGGGCAAAGGGAGGAATTTCTCCAGCAGGCAGATCCTCCCGGGGGAGGAAGGGAGAGGAAGGGAGCGGGGCAGCAAGCTCAGCAAGCTGGAGGAAGGAGGAGTGGCAGGGAAGGAAGGGGCCACTGCAGGCCGAGACACAACAGCCCAGCCCTGTGAGCTGCTACTGGGCCTAGAGTGCGTCTGGTGT
>PVJS01063434.1:0-10486 GCA_004027185.1 Glis glis | reverse complement strand
CCCGCCGGGGGCGGCGGCCGGGCGGGCGGCTCGGCGCTGCGCGCGGCGGCTTGTCGGGACTTGCCCGGCGGCGCGGCATGGCGGCCCTGCCTGGCGCGGAGTCGGCCGCGCTCGGGCCACCGCGAGGCTGTGACCTCGGGGTCTTCTTGGTTTCCCCCGGCTTCGTGGTTCCCGCCCCCGCTGCCTTCTCTTGGAAGCGATTTCTTGTTTGTTTTTGGAAGTGGCTCCGCAGTTGCCATCCTTATTAACTCCCTCCAGGGCGTCGCACCTCGACCTCCGGTCGGATCAGATGTTGAGCCCGGGGCCGCGATCGCCATCTACTCCGGCGTCTCTTCTTACCCCTGCAGTTTTGTTTTGTTTTTTAATTGAAGACTACTACCGAGTTGAGTAAAGAACGGAATTAGCTTTACCGTTTGCGTCCTGATCGTCACAAAGCCCTGTTGTATTTGGTGAAACAATTTCAGATAAAAAATAACTTTAACATCTGAATTGTTGCCTCTGCCAAATAGGACTTTTGTTCCTATTTTATATGTGTATTTCCCGTATGGCTAAATCTGCCAGCGTGTGGTTTAACTCCAGTAATATGCTTTTTTATTCAGTTGGCTAGAGATTTACTCCATCCTTCCTTGGAAGAGGAAAAGAAAAAACATAAAAAGAAACGGCTGGTTCAAAGTCCAAATTCCTATTTTATGGATGTTAAATGTCCAGGTAAAAATTCAAATCTTCTTTTCCTAGGGGTAACTTCTAAAGTGATTTGTTATTTTGGTGTATACATTTAAATAAATTAGGACGTTCAGTTGAATAAAAGTGAGATTGAGAGAATTGAAAGTGTCATAAAGGATATTTTCATAAGTAGAAACACAGGATGGGGGGCAGGTGAAGATGGGCATCCAACAGGGATATGGTATTTGGTTTACCAGATCTTTAGGCTGTCAGATGATGAGTTTTTTTTTTTTTTTTGTCATGACAGTAAGGGAAAGTATGTTGGTTTTTCAGTCTAAAGCTGTGCTGTGCAGTGTAGTGGTCATTAGCCATATGTGGCTACTGAGCACTTGAAATGTATTCAGTCAAAATGGAGATGGCCTTTAAGGGTAAAATATACACTGTCTTTGAAGAGGTAGCATGGAAATTATATCGGTTACATGTTGAGATGCCAATATTTCGAAAATAATAAGTGCAATAAAATGTTCATTTCACCTTTTAAAACAACCTGGGTGGTTGCTAGAAAAGTTTGTTACATATGTTGCTTGCTGTTGCAACACTAAGGTTCTTAATTCTTTACAGGAAACGTGTAAAACATTATCTAAGTAATGTGTTTAACATATTGCTAAAACAGTGCTATAGTTTATTTGCTTTTCACTTTTAATATTGCCCCCCCCTTTTAGGTTGCTACAAGATTACCACAGTTTTCAGCCATGCTCAGACAGTGGTTCTTTGTGTAGGTTGTTCAACAGTGTTGTGCCAGCCTACAGGAGGAAAGGCCAGACTCACAGAAGGTATATCATTTGATGTTTTCTAACCCAGTGATGAGTCTTTAAAAGTCTTTCATGGTGGGCTCTTTTTAGTACATTGCCCAGTTCATTTGGATAAGTTCATGCTCTTGACCTTGTATCTCAAAATAACGTCTGTGTTGTTTTTCTAAGTTTGGAATGCCCAATTCTTTTGTACTTATTTACCCAGTTTGCTTAGCTTGGAATAAATTAAAAATAAATCAGAATGGAAGCAAGAGTATCTATGTAGGATATAGGGATTTTTAAACTATAGGATTTACAATTTTCTCTTGTAATTGTAAATATTTTGTTCCATATGTTTTTGGTACGTATGACTTACAGTAGTTATCATTGCCAGCTAAGGAACAAATAACTAATGTATAAATTAAAATGGAAGCGTGCGGCATCACACCTAGCTCACAGGTTTTATTTTTATGAACAACTACTTAGTAGTTAACTATAAAAATCCAATTTTAATTCTTTCACTTTAGAGCAATGAGAAAAAAATAATTATAGTTTTTCATAGTAATACAGATTTGTAATTCCATAGATATACTTGAAATTTGCTTATGATATTTTTGGGGAGGTGTGAATTCCATCATCGGAAACATTACAAGTGGATTAGCAGTAAATCTGAGATCTATTTGGTGTGACCTGGTGAGACCTGAGTATAATGTCAGCGTATGATATTTAAGAGTAGTATTGCTCTTAAAATATACTTGCAAGATTTTTTAAACCTTTTATTTTATATCATGATCTTGGAATTTTGTGTGCATATGCTGACAGATGGTTCAAAGGGCACACTGTAGCAGAGTTTTCCTAACAGATCTGAGAAAAATTATTCAGTTACTTTTTTGGGGAAATTATTTAAATAGTTTTCAAAAGTGAAGCCTGTATCTTCAAAACAGTTTTAGCTGTTGAATTCAGGTTCATGATCTTAAAGACTCCATTATATCATTTGAGAAATTGGGGTGACAGTTATGATCATATCAGAATAAACTTATAAGAGATTTATTATAGCAAATTTGTCATATAAGGAGGATAATTTATTTGTAAACATTAATATCCCTAGAACTTTTAGTTCAAAAAGTACATTTTAGGGCGGGGTGGCGCACACGTGTAATCCCAGTACTTGGGAGGCGGAGACCGGAGGATCCTGGTTTGCAGCCAGCCTCAGCTACTTAGTGAGGCCCTCCGCAACTTAGTGAGACCCTGTTTCAAAATAAAAGAATAAAAAATAGGTCTGGGGTGTATCCCGGAGGTAGAATGCCCCTGGGTTCAATCCCCAGTACCGGAAAAAAAAAAATTTGCCACTAATGTTATACCAAAGATGGAATAAACTTCATTTTAATATACTCTTGTGATTTTTTTGCAGGTTGTTCATTTAGAAGAAAGCAACACTAATGATCTAAACAACTTCCTGGATTTGTGTTTTCTCACAGAAAGCCTTATGAATTCAGTAATTCTAGTTAATCTACCAAGATAATGTAATTATGTTTGATTTTTGTAAGGTATACAACAATGATCTCCTATTTTGGTGTTAGTTTTTCAATAAAGTTTTGATTATGGACAAATACCCATTTTTCTTGTAAGGTATGTGTGAGTATGCTATAATTTATTTATACTACAGTTGTGAATTTGGTTTACACATTTTAAAGTGTATCTGATTAGTTTGTCTCATTTCAAGACTACAAACAATATTTGATTTTCAAACCTTTTCTAAATTGCTATGAGTGGAACTAAATGTATCCTTTTAGGGTATTATAGCAACATTTTTCACAACTATAGACAGAAGGAATTCTGTCAAGTCATAGTGTTTGCTGTTGATTTATACTTAGTCCTTTAATCTTATTTCAGAGGAGATGCCAGAATAGCAGATCTTCTATTCTATTTATTTCTGTTCTACCTCTACTGGCTCCTTTCCTATTATATCAGATCTATTGTTTCCTGGCCCAGCAAAATCACCTTAGAAAGAAATTAGAATAGTCCTATCAAATTTAGTTAACCCAGTAAGTCCCAGGTTTTCAATTCTATGAACATAAATACTCAAATATTATTTCAAAGTTACTGTGTTCTATTTGTTGCTCAATTTAAACTTTTATAGGTGTTCCACTTCTGGGGCAATGGGACAAAAATGGATTAAAAGCCTACCTTTTTGTTTGTTTAGTACTGGGGAGGGCTACACCCCTGGCCCTTTTTATTTTTTGTTTAGAAACAGGGTCTCACTAGGTTGCTGAGAGTCTGTACTGCTGAAGCTATCCTCAAACCTGCGATCTTCCTGTCTTGACCTCCCAAGTACTAGGATTACAGGTGTGTGCCACCACGCCCGGCCTACATTTTAAATTTTTCTTAGGGATGCAGTTTTCATGTCAGTTATTCTACATGAACAGAAATTGGAGCTTCCACTCCCTTCTGGACCCACAGCCTAGAATACCTCAGCTTCAGCCCTGCTCACGGTTTTTTGCTCATGAATATCTTTAGTTTTCTCATTTTACCTTTTATATATCATGCTATATATTTAGAACAGAGGGGGTATATAAGAACATGACTTTGCCATCTTTGTCCTAGCTTTGTATTAATTTGAAAGTTGTGTATTATTCTTTAATTTGCAGCCAGATTTGTGAATTGAAATCCCAATGTATATTTTTACTTTGTGTGTGTGTGTGTTTTACTGGGGATCAAACCCCTGCAGGGCCTTGCAAGTGCTCCACCACTCAGCTACATCCCCAGCCCATGGCTGACTTATTTTTTTACTAAACTGCACTGATAAAATTGCATGACGCTGTGTGCCCTTTTTGAACTAGTAAATTTTTAGAGATTTTTTTTAATGGAAAGGCAGGATAATGTTAAATCAGGCATGAGGAGCAGATAGAGCTGGGTTTGAAACAAGTTCTAGTGGTTAGTATCTTGTGATCTTGAGGAAAATAAGGATAATTCTGATTAATAGAGTTGAAGATAAAATAACATGTACAACGTACTTAGTAGTACAATGTTTTTCACAAAGTAAGTGCTCTGATAATAGGGTTTTTTTAAGATTTTGAAACTTGGTCTTGCTATGTTGCTGAGAGTTTCGCTATGTATTCATTCCCAAATCTGTTTATATGTCCACAATCAATTCTTAATGAAATACTTTATTTTCCCTGGTTTGAATAAGCACACACTGTAAATGGGGGAATTTATATTAGAGAAAATCCAAATGACCAAAGAACATACGAAAATGTCTATTTTCATTGATAGCAGATAAAAGCTAATAAAAACAATCATATCATTTTTATCATTGTATAGTAAACGATTCAAGGCCAGATGTTAAAAGTATTGCCATACAAACAGTAGTGTTAGATCCAACCATATAAAGTTGTCCATACTTGATTTGTTTTTTGGTGGTGGTACTGGGGATTGAACCCAGAGGCATTCTACCTCCAAGCTGTACCCCCTAGCCCTATTTTTTATTTTCTTAATTTGGAAACAGGGTCTTGCTAAGTTGCTGAGACTGGCTTTGAACCTGTGATGTTCCTGTCCCAGCCTCCCAAGTACTGGGATTATAGGTGTATGCCACCATGCCTGGCTTCTAGAAGGTATATGTGTGTGTGTGTGTGTGTGTGTGTGTGTGTGTGTGTGTGTGTTGGGGGGGCACTGGGAATTGAACCCAGGGTAATTCTACCTTCAAACTACACCCCCAAGCCCTATTTTATTTTTTATTTTGAAACAGGGTCTCACTAGGTTGCTGAGAATCTCATGTTGCTGAGGCTGTCCTCGAACCTGCAGTCCTCCTGTCTCAGCCTCTCAAGTGCTGGGATTGCAGGTGTGCACCACCACGCCCAGCTCATAATCAAATGTTTCTGACATACAAGAACAGCTGTTTGATATCAACCCAATGAAAGGATGTTCCTTGTAGACTGCCTATGATAGTAAAAAAAATCTACCAAGAGAATGGGTAGTGCAGTGTGATAAACTGATATAATGTAATACTTTATAGCAATTATAATGAACTGGATTTAAATGCATCAACTTGACCAGATCACAAAAACAATGTTAAGTTTAAAAGAATGTGGAAAATATGTACATATACTATTTCTATAAATGTAAACAATACAAACTAATATTATGTGTTAGATATGGACACATATATATGGCTGTGAAAGTATGAAGCAATGCAGTGGGAGGATACACCAACGTCTGATAGCAGCTACCTGCTAGGCAAAAGGAGCAGGACTCCCGCCGGCTAAGGGCTTTTCAGCTTTATCTTTTTATTATTTTTTTTATTTTTTTGCACTAGGGATTGAACCCAGGGGCATTCTACATCCAAGCTACAGCCCTAGCCCTTTTAATTTTTTATTTTGAAACAGGGCCTTGCTAAGTTGCTGTGGCTGGCCTTGAACCTGTGATCCTCTCGTCTCAGCATCCCATGTACTGGGATGTACAGGCATGTGTGCTGCCCTGTCTGGCTTATTTTATTTTATTTATTTATTTATTTATTTTTTTGCGGTACCGGGGATTGAATGCAGGGGCGTTCTACCTCTGTGCTACACCCCCGGCCCTATTTTTTATACTTTATTTTTGAAACCGGGTCTCACGAAGTTGCGGAGGGCCTCACTAAGTAGAGAGAGAGACAGAGAGAAAGAGGAGAGAGAGAGAGATAGATCCATCGACCGCGCACGCGCATATGCGCGCTGAGGTTGTCCTTGAACTCGGATCCTCCGGTCTCCGCCTCCCAAAGTACTGGGATTACAAGCGTGCGCCACCACGCCCGGCTCTGTCTGGCTTATTTTAAAGTGAAGAAAATTTGACTAAATGTTAACATTTTAAATTCTTGGTATTGGCAATATGGGTATTTGTCACGTGAATTTTTTGTGCCTTTCTCATTTTTTTTTTAAGTTTCAAAAAGATCAGTTTAATACAAGAAAAGTAAAGCAAATCATTTGTAGCCAGTGATCACCTTGACAAGTTGTTTCAGCAAAAAGAACAAAACCGCAAGAAGTTCCTTTCCCTAGTGTTGAAGGTCAGCCATACCATAGAGAGATCCCTCAGGGAGATGTGAAAATTTATGAGTACTGTCTCTAACAGCATTAGGTAAGAAAAGTTATCATGGCAAAAATACCCACAATAGGAATTCTTAATTTGGGGCCCATGAACTCCTGATGTTTGTATACTGGCTCGTTTTCTGAGAAGATTCATAGCTCTTCTCAGAGCTTCAACAAGAATTCTAAAAAATCTTAAAAGCAACTAGTCTATGGTTTGTATGTAAAGGTTCAACCACTTACATTGATATCACGTAATTTTTTTTTTGCGGTACTAGGGATTGAACCCAGGGGCATTCTACCTCTGAGCTACACCCCCGGCCCTATTTTTTATTCTTTATTTTGAAACGGTCTCACTCAGTTGCGGAGGGCCTCACTAAGTAGCTGAGGCTGGCCACGAACCTGCAATCCTCTGTCTCAGTCTCCCGAGTACTGGGATTACAAGCATGCGCCACCACACCCGGCATAAACAATACCTCATTACAACGCTGAGCCCAAGTAGCTTTGACACGATTGGCTTTTTTTCTCTAGATTTTGAAGGCCGGTCATAACCCAACAAAGAACTTTAACTTTCTTTTTGTGTGTGGTTCTTGGGGATTGAACTCAGAGGCGTTCTACCTCTGGCTACACCCCCAGCCTATTTTTTTTAATTCTTTATTTTGAAACAGGGTCTCACTAAGTTGCGGAGGGCCTCACTAAGTCGATGAGGCTGGCCGCGAACCTGGATCCTCCGGTCTCAGCCTCCCAAGTATTAGGATTACAAGTGTGCGCCACCACGCCCCAGCTAGAACTTTAACTTTCTGATAGAGGCATTCAGTGATGTCTGTGTTCTCATCTCATTCCAAAATGCAAATCCACTTGTCAGAAACGGAACAGAACAAGGGGTACAGGTCTGATTTCTAAGACTTTCTAGAGCATTGTTTTTTAAACTATCAGTCCTTATGTTGACTAGAATCTGCATTGAAATTCATTTGTCCTTCTAGATGATTCTGTGCATTATCATCTGAATGCTTAGTATGAGAATCATTATGAAGAATACTAGGCTGAGTGTCACCCTGTTCTCCCAGCAAAATATAAATAGCTGAGAACATAAAAAAACAATCCTATTGCTGATCCACAGAGGAAAGTTAAAAAATTCAGCCAAGAGTTAGAGGCCATTTCCTGAAAGTGTATTTCATATGATCCACCAACTCAATTTTTGAGCATGTGCCCAAGTGACTTGAAAGCAGGATCCTGAAGAGGTATCTGTACACCCATGTTCATAGCAGCAGCATTAAAAATACCTGACACCAGCGCGGGGAGAGGAGACTCTGGGCTGCCGCCCAGATCCTTCCCGGAGGCTCCCCGCGGCATCCAGGCTGTGGCCCGAGAGAGGCTTATTTTGAAGGGTTTTTTTTTTTTTGGTATTGCTCTTGTCTACTGGCATGAACACCATTAAGACGTGCAGGATACTCACATTAAACAAAACAAAAACTGCATTGGCAGAAAGACTGGAAGAACAAAAAAAAGTAAACAAAGAAGCCTTTGGCTCCCCAAACTTCTACAAGCAGGAAGCAGGCTGAGAAACACCACGCAGCTGGAAACACGCTACCTTTGATAAATGAGTAACTCGGAGAGTAGAACCAAGAGCCCAGAGAACGCAGCTAAGAGCCAGGAACTATTCCCAAACCTCGAGCACTAATCAAGGAGCTGCCAACTTACGTGCTACTGGATTTCAGAATTGCCATGGATTCCTGTATATTTTTCATTCATGCACTTTTTGAACAGGAGGGACAATTATCCTGTATCTGTTGTGCCATTGTACATTGTTTATGTAGACAGCAAATAACATGTTTTTAGTTCACAGCCTTAAGATCAAATGAAACTGCTTGAATTATTGTAAAGAACATCACCAGAACTCTCCCTAAAACTTATTTACATTTCGGCGTGATTTAGACGATGAGATACTATACTGTGAGCTGATGATACAATGGAATGAAATCACTGGAGAAGCCGGGAGGAGGTAAATGTATTTTGCATGTGGGAAGGACATGAGTCAGTGGGCACCAGTGGTCAGACTATGGTAGCCAACATCCAAGCTAATTCCCAACCATCCCCACCTCCTGACATGTATACGCTGTGCCCTCTCCAACATTGTAACAGGTCCCACGTGTCCTATGAAATATGGTAAATGTGATGGTGTGTGACTTCTGAGGCTAGCTTCTAGGTAACTAATATATCATTTCTCATAATCTTGTTTCTGCTGTTGTACAAGACATCTGGAGGCTCCTGTTGGATGAGATTTTCTCATTACACATTGAAAAAGTACATCTTTTTATCAGAATATTTTATTTCAAGAGTTAACACTTTTTTCAAAAGTAAAAATCATAGTTACTTCCCTGAGTGTAAGAACTAATTCTATAATAAAAGACAGTTACAAAATTAAGCAATTAGACGTACATAATTCTCTGCATTCATTTGTACTCTATTACAAATTTATTCTTTAAAATCTCATCTATCTTGGAACCTTAATGTTTAAAAAAACAATGCAGCTCATTTTGCACCTGTGATGTTAAGGTATCAGTTTGATCTGTCTTTATCAAATTCCAGGGCAATCTTTAAAGCAGTGCTATTGAGGCCGACAGATTGCATGTTACATATGATAGAAACAATAATTCCTCTCGGGGGAACCTTGTTATTTACAGCCTCTGTATCCAGTTCTTCAGGAAGGACCAGCAGGACACTGCTGGCACCCACTGCTCCTCCCGTGTGTGAGGCATAATGCCTTTGCTTCCTACAAGAACCATACGTTTGCTTCTTTTCTACAACGCCCCATGCCATTGCATATTTGCCCTCTCTATCCCAGGACATCTCTGTGTTAGGGACCGGTGTCCAAATCATAACCATTGTTTCGGGTTTGAGATATCCAGGTAAAAGGTTTTCATTTGAGTTCTTAAACAGCCCGACTTGGTAACCATACAGCATTGCATTCCCAAATTTCAGAAGGTCACCCACTGTAGACAGAAATCCACCACCAGCCCACTTATAGGAGTTATCCACATAAGGTGTGTTGACAAGTCGTCTCTTTTTATTGTAAACATAAAATCTAAAATGAAATGAGAAGGGTTATTAATTTAATAGGCTATTGACTTTAACTTGATAATAGAAAAATGTATACGAGACAGATTGTATTTCAATACAGTGATCATACATTAAACTGTAACCACTAATTTTCAGTATGAGTCAGATCCTAATGACACACAGATAACTGGGTAATCTAATTACCTTAAAAATTAAAGCATAGAAAGTGGGGTTTTTTTCTATTGGTATGGCTTGCCCATGCTGAGTGTATTAAACTTTTAATACCTGCAAAAATATACTGAGTAATATTATACAACATGTTTGCCTTGTGCGTTATGGAGCAATATTTATCATTTGGTAAACAGTCCTAGTCCTCGGACTTAAATGTTGAGGTCATGTGCCACACGTGAATTTCATAACTAAAAATTCTCACACTGGGATGTTTGGAAATAAGGTTAACATTTGAAAGACTAGATATCTTGGCTAAAAACATCACACAAACATTATGTATGATGATGTGACATGGTACTTTCTTGGTGTAGTGGGAAAGGCTGGGTTAGCAAACAGTCTGAATACCAACTCTTACCCTTACTAGGTATGCTTATTTTATTTAACAAATATTTACAGAGTTCTTACTATGTAAATATTTGTTAATATGTGCCAGGCATTGTTCTAAGTGGTGGCGCATGCTTGTAATCCCAGTACTTTGGGAGGCGGAGACCGGAGGATCCGGGTTCGCGGCCAGCCTCAGCTCTCTCTCTCTCTTTCTCTCTCTCTCTCTCTCTCTCTCCTTAGTGAGGCCCTCCGCAACTTCGTGAGACCCGGCTTCAAAATAAAGTATAAAAAATAGGGTCGGGGGTGTAGCGCGGAGGTAGAACGCCCCTGCGTTCAATCCCCGGTACCGCAAAAAAAAAAAAA
>PVJS01063433.1:0-10487 GCA_004027185.1 Glis glis | reverse complement strand
GCTACACCCCCGGCCCTATTTTTTATACTTTATTTTGAGACCAGGTCTCACGAAGTTGTGGAGGGCCTCACTAAGTAGAGAGAGAGAAAGACAGACAGACAGAGAGAGAGACAGAGAGAGAGACAGGGAGAGAGAGAGAGAGAAAGCATGTGCGCGCCCCTGCGCGCTCGTGCGGGAGCTGAGGCTGGCCGCGAACCCGGATCCTCTGGTCTCCGCCTCCCAAAGTACTGGGATTACAAGCGTGCACCACCACGCCTGGCTTATCCTTTATTTTGAAACCAGGTCTCACGAAGTTGCGGAGGGCCTCACTAAGTAGCTGAGGCTGGCCGTGAACCTGGGATCCTCCTGTCTCAGCCTCCCAAGTACTGGGATTACAAGCGTGCACCACCACGCCCAGCTCTTATTTTAGTTTTTGAAACAGGGTCTCGCTAAGTTGATGAGAGCCTCACAAAATTGCTAATCTAGTGAAAAGAGCTCAAGTTCAATCCCCAGTGGGGGGAAAAAAACAGACTGCGTCTCTAGTTCTTTCCAGGTATCATCAGAAGTTCCCCAGCTTCTACCCTGCTTCCCTCTCAACAATTACTATTTAATGAGAATCTACCATGTGCCTGGCACTACACTATTCATTTAGAGTATTATTCCTAATGCTGAGTGCCCTAAGAAGGCATAATTATCCCCGTTTTATCCATGGGGAAACCAAGGCACAGAGAGATTAAGCCATTTAGGATGCACATAAGTAGCAAGGCTAGAATTCAAACCCCGTTTTCCTGGCTTCAAAAGGATGAGCTCTCTTCACTAGACTAGCCCACCTGGCCCCTGATGAGCTCTGGAAACCCCTGGAAGTGGGGGGCAGGCCACCGACCCCCGAGCACCAGGGAGACATTTGAAGCAGACTCTTGGGCTGAACTGCTGCCAACCAGATTAGCTGAAATGTTCCTATGCAGCCGGGTTCTTGACGGTGTTGGTATTAGAAGGAGTTGACATCCGAAAGTTGTGGGCAAGCAGAAGCTCTGCTTCAGACCATGTGCTTTCTAATAACACAACTGATTGACAGCCATGGGTGTTCCAATTCATGGTCAAGAAACACTTACATGTTCTCATCACCCACTCAATATCCACACCTCCAATATTTCCCCAGATTATTTACTGATCAAAATCAAATGTTCCTGGGGTTGGGAATTGGGGGAGGGCTAATTGACCAATGTGTGCATGTATACTTCTACCACCCTGAAACTCATCAAGATGTATGATTACAATGCACCAATAAATAATTTTTTTGTGGTACTGGGGGTTGAACCCAGGGGCATTCTACCTCTGAGTTACACCCCCAACCCTATTTTTTATTCTTTATTTTGAAACAGGGTCTCACTAAGTTACGGAGGGCCTCACTAAGTAGCTGAGGCTGGCAGCGAACCCGGATCCTCCAGTCTCAGCCTTCCAAGTACTGGGATTACAAGTGTGAGCCACCACGCCTGGCTTAAATAAATTTTTTAAAAAGTCAAATGTTCCCTCCCCGTCTCTGCTTTTCTCCAGAGGGGTGAACTGAATAGTAGAGGCCTCTGTCTAAGGACTGGCTCCTCTCTCCCTCTCTGGGCTCAGCAGTCCCTGATGGGTGTGTTCAGGGGTCACCTACTGAGCTCTTCTCTAATCAAATTGCATGTGGGAAGCAGGTTTCAGAGTTGTCCAGCTCAGCCTATGCATGACAGACATTCCCCTTTCTTCATCTATCTTTCCCACCTCCCCCCTAAATAAATATCTTCACAGAGAAAGCTTTAAAATCCGCACTTGCCAAGTCAATTCACTCTCTTACAAGGTGGCCTCGATATTAATGAAGCTGGAGATTATGAGCAATTGGTCTGAACTTCAAATAAAAATCTAAAAATTATTGCTTTGCTTAGAATGAAATTGTAACAATAAAAACTAAATCTATCAATTACTAACTAGGTGCCAGGCTCCCTCCTGGGCAACTCATATGGTTTGAGTCATTTAATGTTCACAACAACCCCATGAGATACTATCATTGAGGAGACTGAGGCCCAGAGAAGTTAGGATGATTCCTCAGGTTACACATGCCCGGCTTGAGAGGTTCCATTTTACATAATTACTTATAGCCCGGCATGGTGGCGCATGCTTATAATCCCAGTACTTGGGAGGCTGAGACCGGAGGATCCGGGTTCATGGCCAGCCTCAGCTACTTAGTGAGGCCCTCCACAACTTAGTGAGACCCTGTTTCAAAATAAAGAATAAAAAAAAAATAGGGCTGGGGGTGTAGCTCAGAGGTAAAATGCCCCTGGGTTCAATCCCCAGTACTGCAAAAAATAAATAAATAAATAAAATTAAATAATTACTTACTATTATAGGTATTTTATGTTGTTAGTATGTATCAAGCATATACCAACAATTTATATACATTGTCTCTAATGCTTACAACCTTGCAAACTAAAAACAATTAACCTTTTTTGTTTGTTTGATTTTTTGTTTTGTTGGTGGTAGTACGTACTAGGGATTGAACCCAGAAGCATTCTACCTCCGAGTTATATCCCCGTAAGCCCTAATTTTATTTTTATTTTGAAATAGAGTATCACTAGGTTGATGAGAGTCTCACTACTTGCCAAGGCTGTCCTCGAACCTGAAATCCTCCTATCTTATGAGCCCAGGGACATTCTAGCATCATGCTACATCCTCCCCCCAGCCCTTTTTATTTTGAAACAGTGTCTCACTAAGTTGCTGAGGGTCTCATGAAGTTGCTGAGCCTGGTCTTGAACCTGTGATCCTGTTTTGTTTTGTTTTTTTGGTACTGAGTATTGAACCCAGGGGCATTCTACCTCTGAAGTATAGCCCCAGCCCTTTTTACATTTTATTTTGAAACAGGGTCTCATTAAGTTGCTGAGGGCCTTGCTAAATTGCTGAGGCTGGCCTCAGACCTGTGATCCTCCTGTCTCAGCCTCCAAGTATTGAGATTACAGGCATGTGCCACCATGCCCGCTGGTTTCTAACTTTGAAAAAAGTATAAGAATGAACTGGGCATAGTGGCGCATGCCTATAAATCTAGTACTTGGGAGGCTGAGACAGGAGGATTGCAAGTTTGAGGACAGCCTCAGCAAGTAGCGACCCGCTCAGCAACCTAGGGAGACCTTGTTTCTTTTTTTGTTTTCTTTTGTTTTTGTGGTACTGGGGATGGAACCCAGGGGCATTCTACCTCCGGGCTACACCCCCAGCCCTATTTTTTATTCTTTATTTTGAAACAGGGTCTTACTAAGTTGTAGAGGGCCTCACTAAGTAGTTGAGGCTGGCTGTGAACCCGGATCCTCTGGTCTCAGCCTCCCCAGTACTGGGATTAGAAGGATCGTAGGTTCGCCACCAGCCTCAACAACTTAGTGAAGTCCTCCAAAAAAAAAAAAAAAAAAAAAAAAAAGTAGGCTGGGGATGCAGTTCAGTGGCAGAACATTTGCATAGCATGGGCAAGGCCCTGGGTTCAATCCCTAACACTGTAAAAACAACAAACACGGATGTCAAAAAAACAAAGGAATTCCCCTTTCTCTGACAATCTTTTTGCAAGGTGGGGGGGGGATTATACTTTATAGAGGGGAAACTCAGAGTCAAGAAATGAGTAGAATTGGAAACAGAAGTAGGCGTCTGATTATACATTTGTCCAGCCGGGCATGGTGGCACATGTTTGTAATCCCAGTACTTGGGAGGCTGAGACAGGAGGATCACAGGTTCATGGTCAGTCTCAGCAACTTAGTGAGGCCCTCTGCAACTTAGTGAGACCCTGTTTCAAAATAAAGAATAAAAAATAGGACTGGGGGTGTAGCTCAGTGGTAGAATGCCTCTGGGTTCAATCCCCAGTACTGGAAAAATAAAATTGTCCACAAGTTCTGTAATCCCAGTACTTGGGAGGCTGAGACAGGAGGATTGCAAGTTTGAGGACAGCCTCCACAAGTAGTGAGACTCTCATTAACTTAGTGAGACCCTGTTTCAAAATAAAAATTAAAAATAGGGCTGGGGGTATAGCTCAGAGGTAGAATGCCCCTGGGTTCCATCCCCAGTACCACAAAAAATAAATAAATTTTCCCCAGGAAGTCTAATTTCAGAGTCCTTCATCTTACCCATTAGTTAGACTTCATGGTCATTCATTCAACATGAACTGGGTGCCAGGCACTAATTCAAGCACTGAAGATAAACATAAGAACAAGACAAGATCCTACTCTCCCCCGAAGAAACTTTAATCTAGGGCGGGAGTAGAGAGCTTGCCCCAGCACTACAAAAAACAGCACCGATTAGTACAATAAAGTGAGTGTGCTGGGTAAGTGATAGGGAAGACTTCCTAGAATCGACTGTTTGTCATAACAGTTACAGAGTGGCCCCATGTATAGTTACAGGCGCTATAGCCCCTGTATTTCTACCAAGCTCTAAACAAATGTTTATTAAGTGAATAGCTAAAGTCAGCCCAACTCCTTTCCTTTTTTTTGTACTTGTAGCTACTGGCTACTCAATGAAGTTCAACTCAGAAGGGACAAGGGGTGTGACTCAGTAGTAGAGTACTTGCCTAATGTGTGCCAGGCCCTGGGTTTGAGCCACGGCAACAAAAGAAAATGTTTTGCTCTCCTTCACATTCTAAATAAACATTCACTTACCCAACAAATATTTATTAACTGCCCACTATGGGCCAGCTACTGCGGCTGGAACTGGAATACATCAGAATAAAGACCCTGCTCTGGTGAAAGTAACACTCAAGTGGATGAAACAAGTATCTCTCCCCAGCGAAAAAACTTGAACAAGATCATTTCAGATCATTTTAATTGCTATGAAGAAAATTAAATTCTCTTTTTCTTTCTTTCTTTTTTTTTTGTGTGTGTGCTTGTGGTACTGGAGAGTGAACAAGGGCGTTCTGCCTGAGCTATACCCCCAAACCTATTTTATTTTTTATTTTGAAACAGGGTCTCACTAAGTTGCCGAGGGCCTTGTTAAATTTCTGAGAATGACCATGAACCTGCAATCCTCCTGTCTCAGCCTCCAAAATAGCAGGATTACAGGAATGTACCACCATGCTTCATTTTCTTTCTACTGCTTTTTTTTTTTTTAATACTGGAGATTGAACCCAGGGACATTCTATCTTTAGCTATACTCCTAGCCCTTTATATTTTTTTATTTTGAACCAGGGTCTTGCTAAGTTGCTAAGAGTTTGCTGAGTTGCTGAAACTGACCTCAAACCTGTAATCTTCCTGTCTCAGCCTCTCAAGTACTGTGATTACAGGAGTGCATCACCACACCTGGCTAAAATTTTATTTTTGTACACTGTGGTTTTGCTTTATTTCAGAAAAGAAATTCTGGCCAGACTATATATTGATTTTGTTTTTGTTTACCTTTATGCTTGTTTCTAAAAAATGCAAGAGAAAAGGACTAAAGAGCCACCTGCATAAACAAGGGTCCTGGAAAAAGGATGCAAATACTTGATTTCTATGACAATTAAGGATTTTATCTTTGAAGTGCAATTTTTTATTTTTTTTATTTATTTTTTTTTTTTGCGGTACCAGGGATTGAACCCAGGGGCATTTTACCTCCAAGCTACACCCCTGGCCCTATTTTTTATACTTTATTTTGAAACCGGTCTCACGAAGTCGCGGAGGGCCTCACTAAGTAGCTGAGGCTGGCCGCGAACCCGGATCCTCTGGTCTCAGCCTCCCAAGTACTGGGATTACAAGCGTGCGCCACCACGCCCGGCCTGAAATGCAATGTTCGAATATAACATTTGAGCTGGCCATAGTAGTGAATGCCTGTAATCCCAGCACTTGGGAGGCTAAGACAGGAGGATGGTGGGTTTGAAGCCAGCATAAGGTAACTTAGCGAGATCCTGTTTCAAAATAAAAAATAACAGCCAGGCATGGGGGCGCACCCTTGTAATCCCATTATCTGGGAGGCTGAGACAGGAGGATTGCAGGTTCAGACCAGTTTCAGCAATTTAGAGACTCTCAACAACCTAGGGAGATCCTGTTAAAAAAAAAAAAAAAAAGAGCCTGCGTGTTGGCGCAAATTTGTAATCCCAGTACTTGGGAGGCTGAGATAGGAGGATCAAGATTTGCCGCCAGCCTCAGCTATTTAGTGAGGCCCTCTGCAACTTAGTGAAACCCTGTTTCAACACAAAGAATAAAAATAGGGCTGGGGGTGTAGCTTGGAAGTAGAATGCTCCTGGGTTCAATCCCCAGTACCGCCAAAAAAAAAGGTCTGGGGGTGTAGCTCAGAGGCAGAATGCCCCTGGGTTCAATCCCCAGTACCACAAATAAAATAAAATAAAAAGGGCTTGGGGTGTAGGTCAGTGGTAGATGCCCCAGTTCAATCCCCAGTACCGCAAAAAAAAAAGAAATATATATATATGACATTTGAAACAATGTAATGTAATATTCCATTCCATACTTTATAACCATTTAAAAGAGAATTAGAGCTGGGCGCATGGTGGCGCACGCTTGTAATCCCAGTACTTGGGAGGCAGAGACCGTAGGATCCTGGTTCTCCGCCAGCCTCAGCAACTTAGTGAGGCCTTCCACAACTTAGTGAGACCCTGTTTCAAAATAAAGAATAAAAAAAAAAAAATCGGACTGAGGGTGTAGCTCGGAGGTAGAATGCCCCGGGTTCAATCCCCAGTACCGCAAAAAAAAAAAGGGGGGGTATTAGAAGGGGGAAAGTGTTATTAGAAGGAAATGGTATATAGAGAATAATGAAGAAAGTTATTTTTTACTAAGGTTGCAAAGAAATGGACACCAGGTTTTTAAAAATTAATTAATACTGATTTTAACAAGTCATTTAACTGTTCCAAGTCTCCATTTCTTTCCCTGGGGTAAAATGAGGATCATTTTGACATAAAAGGATCCCTATGGATCCTCCAGCATTAAATGCTGATTTTCCTGAGAAAACAGACAGTACAAGTGTCAGAACCTTCACAGCATGGGTAATGCTGATGGGGTTTTCAGCATTTAAAAAAAAATGTTCATCTGGGGTTCAGGTGTGTGTGTGTGTGTGTGTGTGTGTGCGCGCATTTTGCTAGGGATTGAACCCAGGGGCATTCTACCTCTGAGCTACACTCTGAGCCCTATTTTAAAATTTTTATTTTTGAAACAGGGTCTCACTAGGTTGATGAGAGTCTCACTACTTGCTGAGGCTGCCCTTGAACCTTCAATCCTCCTATCTCAGCCTCCCAAATACTCCCGATTACAGGTGTGGTGTCACCATACTCAGCTTGGGGGTCAATATTTATAACAGTTTTCTGCTGATGTAATAGGTCAGGTTCTCCCGTAAGGTCCTACAAGATTCCTCAATAGGAATACTTCCAATATTCCAATGAAAATAAGGAAGAGAAAAACAGTTATGATGCTCAAGAAGAAAACTACACAGCTGAAAGCATTGGATAGCAGAGAGAGAGAGAGAGAGAGACAGCACGCGCTATTCCAGGGGAGAATCCCTGGAAAGGAGACTGTAAATTTCCACCATTTTTATTCCTTTTCCTTTTTTATCCTCTCCTACAGAGAAAAGCCCAGTTTTAATTTTCTCTTAACTCAAAAGAGGTAGCAAAAGCCACAGCAATCCTCACACATTTTGTTATAAAGAAATGCCAAAATATGGAAGAGGCGCTATTTTTCTGCACATAATCATTCTTATTTAGTACCGAGGACGCCGTTTTCCAGATATCCCCCAACCATTAGCCCTCACTCCGCTGCAGCCGACGCTCACCACCACCCCATTTTTTAAAAATCCATTCGTGCTGTGCCTTTCATCCAAACCCATAAACAACCATTTCCTCTCCGCAGCAGGGTCTGAGCTGCCTGAGACTTCAGCCAAGCCAGGGCTGAGTCCTGCAAACAGGGAGACTGCAGACTGCGGTGCTGGGCAGGGCCACTCCTCCCGCTGCCACTGAGCCCCCGCTTCTCTCCCGAGAGATTTAAGAGGGTTCACGACCCAGCCAAGCCCCCGCCCTCGAAGACAAGCCCCGGGAAGGGGAGGAGGCGCGAGGCGGCTCAGCCCCGCAGAGCCCAGCCTTTGGAAAACAGGCGTCTCCTCCCCGGCGCGCAGGAGTGGCCCCGGCTGCGCGCGCCCGGCCGCTCCCAGGTGGGTCCCTGCAGCCGGGGACCCGGCTCGGCGCCCGGGAGGGGGACGGCGGGGAGGAGGACGCAGGCCGGGATTTCGCTCGTCACGATTCACGCGGGAGGGTGGGAAAGAGGGAGGGATTGGAGACAGAAAAAGGAGTGGAATCGGGGTATAAAGAAGGCAAGGAAGGGGAGAGGAGAAGTGGGGGGGGGCGAGGCACTGAGAATAAAGAATTGGGGTGCAGGGGTGATGCTGCAGAGGAGGGTTGTGGACTGGAGGAGAAAAGGCGGAGTGAAGGGGGAGGGATGAGGTTTGGGGTGAAGAGGGAATGGGGGATGGGATAAAAGGGAAGGAAAATGGGGTGATGGGATGAAGGGGGATACAGGTGAAAAGCGGGATGTTGATGAAGGAGAGATACGGGGTGACGGAGGAATGGGGTGAAGGGGAGGGAAGTAGGGGGAAGAGGGAGAGACGGAGGGATGCAGTGAGTGATGGAGATGAGGGAGATGGCGATAGAGGAGACATATGGGCGAAGGGGAGGGCTGGGGTGAAGAGGGAAGTGGCGGGGTGACGCGTGAGGAGCCGGGGAGGCTTGCGGGAAGGGGAGAGCGGAGGGCAGCCGGCCGGGCCGCCGGAGGCCGGAGGGACTTCCCTCCCCGGAGGGCGGCGCCAGAATAACGGGACCCAGCCGGCCGGGCGCCGGGAGCCGGCGGCCAGGAGCGGAGGCCGGGGCGCTGCGGCCAGGTACCGCGCCGGGCGCCCGGGGCAGCCGCAGCCCCGCCTGCGGGAAGGACCCCGATCCACTTACTCTCTCCCACCACGGCTTTGAGGCCAATGGGGGCCATGGCGTAGCACGAGTCCCTGGGCTGCGACCCTCCTCACGCGACGCCTGCAGACACCGCCGCCTCCCCCGCCGGCGCGCTCCGCTGGCTGCAACCCGCCGCCCCGCAGCAGCGCTCGGGACCGACTGACGCGCGGACTCGGCGCGGGGGCGCGGCGCGGGCCAGAGCGAGGCTGCCCAGCCGCCGGCGCGCGCGGAGGGGCGGGGCCCGACGGGGCGGGGCCTCGCGCCAGCCGTTAGCGTCACCCGCGCGCCTCCGCCAATCGCACTGAGGCCCGGGCGCTCGGCCCCGCCCCCCGGGATGCGGCTGGGAGCAAGGCGACCCCTGGCTGGTGCGGAGCCGCGCCCTCCTCCTCACCTCACGCGCCGCGCGCGCCCGAGCTGCCGCGCGCGCCCGGGCGCAGGGTCCTAAAGTCCCCTTATCACCTTCCTGGCCACCAGCATCTTCCTGAAACCCCCGCTGTGGTCCTATGGTCCTCTTTCCTCTTCCTGGGAACCTTCCATTTTCCCCTGCCCACTAAAGGAACTGGAAGCCAAATCTCTTATTAGTAGTACCCACTCCCAACCACAACATAACCTGGGGTACATAGACACCATCTCTATGTCTTTGGGTGTCTACATCCATATATCCATTCATTGAACGCTTATGTGTCAAGCTCTGTGCCAAGCGCCTTACAGGCAAGATCTCATTAAATCCACAATAATTGGGCTCTTTTTTTTTTTTTTTTTTTTGGTGGTGGTGGTGGTGGTGATACTGAAGATTGAACTCAAGGGTGCTCCACAACTGAGTTAAATCCTCAGCCCTTTTTTATTTTTCAGTCTCGCTAAATGGCTCAGGATGGCCTGGAACTTCTGATCCTCCTGTCTCCACCTCCCAGTTGCAGGGATTACAGGCAGTTGCCACAGTGCCCGGTGGGCATTATTTTTTATCTCCACTTTCAGATGAAAAAACTGAGGCCTAGATACTAGGAAAAGGCATTAGACTTGCTGTCAGGTTGTGTATCATTCATTAACAAATGCTATTGTTCTCCTACTACTATGTGTGAGCTGCTATTCTAGGCACCGGAGCTACAACCATGCACAAGACAGACTCTGATCTTAGTTTGCAGTCTAGAAGTTTCTAAGTCCCAAATCTGATAGGAATGTGCTATGGGATCAATTCTGGACTCAGCATCTCCTTCCTGGAGTCCACATTTACCAAAGTGGTCCCAGTCAGTTTCCAACAAACTTTCTTTGTTCATAGGAAACATTGCTTTTGAAATATGGACAAGGTCTGAGGATGTAGCCAGTGTTAGAGTGCTTGCCTAGCATGCACAAGGCCCTGGGTTTGATCCCTGGCAGTGGGAAGGAAGAAAGGAAGGAAGGAAGGGAGGGAGGGAGGGAAAGCTCACTTCTGGTTTTAAATAAATACAAACAAATTGAGCCGATAAAAATAAAAAAGACAAGCTGGGCGTGGTGGCGCATGCTTGTAATACCAGTACTTGGGAGGCTGAGACCGGAGGATCCAGATTCACGGCCAGCCTCAGCTACTTAGTGAGGCCTCTGCAACTTAGTGAGACCCTGTTTC
>PVJS01063432.1:0-10487 GCA_004027185.1 Glis glis | reverse complement strand
AATCTCTTAAAATGCTTGTCATCCTTTAGCACAAAGTGCCCTTCTTTAAGGAGGCAGACATGCCAGGACAGAGTTCCCAAGAGCAATAGGAGGCTCTCTGGACCTGGTATCATAGACTTTCGGAAAGCAAAGTTGCAGTGTCATATGCAGAATATGCAGACACCTTTTTTTTTTTTTTTTTTTGCGGTACTGGGGATTGAACTCAGAGGCGTTCTACCTCCGAACTACACCCCAGGCCCTATTTTTTATACTTTATTTTGAAACCGGGTCTCACGAAGTTGCAGAGGGCCTCACTAAGAGAGAGAGAGAGAGAGAGAGAGCTGAGGCTGGACGCGAACCCGGATCCTCCGGTCTCTGCCTCCCAAAGTACTGGGATTACAAGCGTGCGCCACCACGCCCGGCGCCAGATACCTTTTCTATTTTCTGAAAACTTCCAAGTCTTTTATAGGATGTCTGGCCCACATCTAATTGTATACCTTCCTTTTTCTACCAGTTCTTTTTTTTTTTTTTTGTCTTTCCAAAGCATTCATCTTGGTTTTCACTGGAGCAGTTACCCTCTTCCTTTTCTCACATAATGTCATCAATTTATGTCATTTAATCGAATTACGTAATTGTAATAACAAGCACAACTGGCATGAAGAGGTTTAGGGGGAAAAACAATGAACCATTGGCAGGTATACAACTCAACTGGCGAGAGCAGAAATGGGCAGGCCTGCCGGATGGAGGGTGCCTAACGAGCCACCAGCCAGCAGCATGCCCCGGGCATCTGCTGTCGCTGGGTTTAACAGAGATGGAGGATGTCGGGCAGCCTGGTGAGTCCGTGAAGAGAGTGTCTCATGTATTAATTTAGCATGTTCACTGTGAGTAAGTTGGGGAAACAGGGAAAAAGGGAAATGCAAAAATAAAATTGTTATAATCCTGCACAGCTAAAATAGCAGCATTTTGCTTTTTTCTGTAAACATCATTATATCTTTAAGATGATACTCATGTATGAACATTTGTGAGTATCATCTTAACATTTTTATAGAAATATTTCCTCATATTATTAAATGCCTTATAAACATTAATTTAACTTGTTCTTTATTCTTTTCATTCAGTGGCTTTACCATAAGTCCTGTTTCCAATTTGCTATAGGCAGATGCAGAGGTTGCTTTCAAATTTTTGAAATGTCATGATGCAGGTCTCTGAGTAGAGAGTTTAATGTTCAATATCAGATAGAAATAATCTCATGTTGGAATTATTAGGCCAAAAGGTACAGACTTTTTAATGGCTTTTGATATATCTTGTCAAACTGTTTTCTATTAGGTTCGTATTTTCTCCAGCCATGTATAAAGTCTTTGTGTTACCTTATTTTCTTCCACAATGAATAGACATTAGAATTTTAAAATTCCTGCTAATTTAATAGATTACAATCACATCTTCTTCCATTTTCTTGATTGGTAGTGAGATTGAATATTTTTCCAAATGTCATTTGTTTGCATTTGCATTTTTGCAAAATTTTAAGTTCTGATTTATCTGTTAAAAGCAGAATTGATCCGTTGATTAATTCAATTGTTGATTTGCATGCATTTTTAATCTTGTGAAGAAATGATTCTTCCCTTCAATGTTTGTTATGAATATGCTTTCCAAACTCATTGCTTAATCTTTTTTTTTTTTGTGGTACTAGAGATTGAACTCAGGGGCATTCTACCTCCTTCTACCTCTGAGCTATACCCCAGCCCTTTTTAAAAAAATTTTTGTGTTGAAACAGGGTTTCATTAAGTTTTATTAGGCTGAGTATAACTATGTTGTTGAGTCTGTCATCAAACCTGTGATCTTCCTGTCTCAAACTCCCAAGTTCTGGGATTACAGGCATGAGCCACCATGCCTGGCCTGCTTAACCTTTTAATGTTTAGAATGTATTTGGATGGGATGGGTAGCTTCTACATTTTCATAGAACATTTAAGTTAACAAAGTTTCCCCTCATTCAGTGTCTGAGAAAATATTCAGATCTATTTTTTCCTGGTTTTATTAAAACAATTCAGTTAGCCGGGTGTGGTGGCGCACACTTGTAATCCCAGTACTTGGGAGGCTGAGACCGGAGGATCTGGGTTTGCAGCCAGCCTCAGTTACTTAGTGAGGTCCTCTGCAACTTAGTGAGACCCTGTTTCAAAATAAAGAATGAAAAATAGGGGCTGGGAGTGTAGTTTGGAGGTAGAATGCTCTTGGGTTCCATTCCCAGTACCGCAAAAAAAAAATCAGTTGAATTTTTATCACATGACTTTTCTTTTTCTTTTTTTTTTTTGGTGGTACTGGGGATTGAACCCAGGGGCATTCTACCTCCGCGCTACACCCCTGGCCCTATTTTTTTATACTTTATTTTGAAACCGGGTCTCACGAAGTTACGGAGGGGCCTCACTAAGGAGAGAGAGAGAGAGAGAGAGAGAGAGAGAGAGCTGAGGCTGGCCGCGAACCCGGATCCTCCGGTCTCCGCCTCCCAAAGTACTGGGATTACAAGCGTGCGCCACCACGCCCGGCTATTTTTCCTTTCCTTTATACATACACACTTTGACTAACTATAGAATTCCTTTGACAGACTCTTTCCCCTGAACCATGCCATTATATTGTATTCTGACATTTAGTATTACAGTGTATAAGTCCAATCTGTCTATCCATGCATCCATTCATCTTTCCACTCATCCCTTCCTTCCTTTATCCCTCCTTCTTCTCTTCTCTTCCTTCTTCCTTCCATCCAGAACCAGTCACATAATTTGCAGGGCCCAATGAAAACTAAAGTGCAGGCCCCCTTGTTCAGCAATTACTAACAGTTTCAAGATGGCAAAAGTGGAGCATTAAACTGAACGCTTGGCTCTTGTAAGCATAGGGCCTGCCCGCATGATTGCGTGAAGCCGCCCGTGAAGTCAGCCGTGCATTCATCCACCTGTGGATGGGCACCCCTTCCATGGACACTTAATGAGCACCATGATATGCTGTGTGTTTTGAGGTCAAGAGCCCTTTTTATACTCACAGCTCAGTGGAGGACAAGGTAAGTCAGCTGTGGCATTGTAAGTACAATGGCAGTGTGTGCGAGATGTGATTGCACAGAGGAGAGAGAACTCCACCTGTCCCAACTGCCAGAGAAGCCTTCTGCAGAGGTCAGTGCTCGCACTGATGCACCAAGGCTTTGACTCGAGTGATGCAGGGAGCCTTTGGGGAGATTGAGCTCCAGGGAGTGACATGCTCCGATTCATTTGCTATGAGAGACTCGCCCTGAACATATTGTAGGGACAAGGGTGGAGGCAGTCCGGAGGCTACGCATCCAGGCCAGGGAACATGGAAAGGGCGGCTTGGATGTGTTTGGTGGCAGTGTAGGTGGTAAGAAGTGGTCAAATCCTTTTGGTTTGTTTTTTGTACTAGGGATTGAACCCAGGGGCATTCTACTTCCTTGTTACACCCCCAGCCCTTTTTGTTTTTTGTTTTGAAACAGGGTCTTGCTAAGTTGCTGAGAGCCTCACTTAAATTGCTGAGGCTGGCTTCAAATCTGCAATCCTCCTGTCTCAGCCTCTCAAGTACTGGGATTGAACCCAGGGACATTTTACCTCTGAGCCACATCCTCAGCCCTATTTTATTTTATTTTTTGTTTGGAAACAGGGTCTCACTAAGTTGCTGAGAGCCTCGCTATGTTCCCGAGGAACATAGCGAACCCACAATCCTCCTGTCTCAGCCTCCCAAGTACTGGGATCACAAGTGTGCACCACCACGCCTGGTTCTGAATATGTTTTTAAGATGTGCTGATGAGAAAGGGAGCAGTTATAAGAATGATGGCCAGTATTTCATCTGATCAACTGGAAGAATGGAGTTGTCATTACTATTCACTGAGATGGGGATGACTCTCAGGGGAGCAGGTTTGGGAGGAAATGGAACATCCAACTTTTGACACATTGAATTTGAGTTTTTTTTTTAATTTTCTTGGTGCTGGGGATTGAACCCAGAGGCATTCTACCTCCAAGCTATGCCTCCAGCCATATTTTAATTTTTATTTGGAAACAGGGTCTTGCTAAGTTGTTGAGAACCTGGCTAAGTTGCTGAGGTTAGCTTCGAACCTGAGATCCTCCTGTCTCAGCCTCCTAAGTACTGGAATTACAAGTGTGCACCGCCCCCAGGCTGAATTTGAGGTTCTTAGAAGAGGAGATGCTGAGTAGAAAGTTACATGTAGAATTCCAGATTTGGACTCAGACCAAGAAGGAGAAGAGAAGGGAGGGGAGAAGCTCTGTCAGCAAGGTTGTTGAAGACAAAATAAGAAGAACACTGTTAATATAATGTTCTTGATGGCTGATCATTGGTGAAAAGGTCTTTTTTATTTTATTTTATTTTGTTTGTTACATTTATTGGTGCATTGTAGTTATACATTTTGATAAGTGTCAGGGTATCAGAAGCATGCATGCACACATTGCTCATTTAGCCCTCCCTCAAATCCCACCCTATTCCTTCCCCCTTCCCTCCTTTTGGTGAAAGGTTCTTGGTGATTGATAGAAGGAGGAAACAGATTTGGAAAATGAAACTGACCAGCCTTTTAGGCCTCCTTCTCTCCAGCCATTCCCCAAACAGGGGCTTTGGGCTTTGGAGTTATATTTCTTTTGGAATGAGTAAGCATTGGAAGTATTTATTCTAGTTAAGAATCCTGTGGAAGATGGGGAAGGTAATTTCTCGATATTTATTTATGACGAGGAGAGAATGCGCTGCCACTGAAAGGTTGAATTATTAATGATTTAGGAGGCAATGACTTCTTTCAGAAACACCAGTTCCAGAGGCCTATTAGAGAGAAGCCAGATAGTAAGTGATCTTTTTTGGTGGTAGGCCTAAAGAGTTGCTGCAGACCAAAAGGGGATGCTATGATTATCTTCGGTGGGACTGGGATCAATTTGTTTACAACACTCAGCATGTTTTGGAATCTCATCTTTGCACAGAGAATCCATTGCTCCAAATTCTTTTTAGTAGCTATTTTATAGAAACCAGAAGGCTCTGTAGAGACCATTGGCTGTTGGTAGGGAGAAAGCCGGGCACTCTAGAAACAGTGGATCTAGAAATGGAATAGGACAGTTCAGAGATCAGAGAAGAGATGAACAGGTCCCAGACCATTGAGACCTAACTTTGGGGGACAGTTCTGCCCATGTCTGGCTGTCTAGTTTCTGGTGTGGTGGTAAATTATGCAGGGAAAAAAGGGACATACATACTCATCCCACTTCTCAAAGAGGAATTTTTGCAGAGAAAGGAAACACGGAGAAAGTGCACGTAGGGGAGTATGTTCTGTTTTCAGTGCAACGTATGTTCTGTCTTCAGTGTGAAACTCAGTGAGGGGGAAGACCACAGAGCAAACAGATTTTTAAACAATTTGATAATGTGGTGTGAATGTGTGCATGTGACAAGGTACTTATTTTATCATCCTACCAGTCATTCATTCACTTTTAAAGAAGACATTAAGTTATCTAAAGATGTTTGCTGTGCTCTAAAATGGATTAAAGCCTGTCTTATTTCCAGCGAGTGATTTAAATATTGTATAGCTCATTTATAATTGAATAAAATTGTGGTGGCTCTTTGCTGATTTTGAAGGCATCCTCTCCAAAAAGGCTGTTGTGTTTTCTCTTTTGGAAATAAACATGAATTTGCATAAGAAATGAGGAGCCTGTGAAAGGAATCAATAAAATTAACTGGAATTGGATTTCATACTTTGAATGCATTACACGTTCCTATTAGGGGAGATAGGGAGAAACGGAATCAGTTCAAAGAGAAGCCGAGACTCATAAAAGCATGACCTACTTCAAGAAGATGAATGTTTAAAATAAGAAAAGGTTTAAAAATAATGCGCTTTGCATTGGTGGACCAAATTTCCAAATAACAGAGACGCCTAACCCGGAGGCTGTTTTTCCAGAGACTGGAAAGGGCAGGGTTGGTGCTGTGGCAGGAGTAGCACTTGAACTTGTGGAGGGAGCACTAGGCTTGGAGTCTGAAGAGCCAGGTGCTGGCACTGTTGCTTCATTTATTAGAAATATATGTTTTAGTTTTGGCCGGGTGTGGTGGCGCACGCTTGTAATCCCAATACTTTGGGAGGCGGAGACCGGAGGATCCGGGTTCGCGGCCAGCCTCAGCTCTCTCTCTCTCTCTCTCTCTCTCTCCTTAGTGAGGCCCTCTGCAACTTCATGAGACCCGGTTTCAAAATAAAGTATAAAAAATAGGGCCGGGGGCGTAGCGCGGAGGTAGAACGCCCCTGCATTCAATCCCCGGTATTGCAAAAAAAAAAAAGAAATATATGTTTTAATTTTGACCCTTAAAATGGTTTTCCTTAGTTTTGCAAAGGATATTTACTTTGCCTCATATTAGTGTCAACGTTAATCCTGTTTCTTTAGGTGCAAAAGTGAACCGAGAATTGGGGAGTCCAGGTCTAGTTAGATCCAGAGATTCATGGGGCTGGGGATATGGAGTATGTGACTGCAGAAATGACTCTCAAACTTCCTTGACTAGGTGTGACATCCCCCTCCGGCCCCCACCACATGCAAGGATGTCAGTGAACACTGATCTCCCCCCCCACCTGCCCTCTGTAAATCTGTAAATGGGATCATGTATCATGCAATAAATAAATATTCAGAGAGGCGCTTGTTGGGCGTCCTTCTGAAGACTTGTCCTTTGCAGAGTTGTACTGACTTCATGAAATGTCATATGCACATTTCTCAATTTTTCTTTTGCAAATGGACATTGGTGCTCAATGCAGAGCAGCCTTCTAGAGCTGCAGGGAGAGTCTCTGTGGAGACATGTCTATGTGCTCTTAGGCAAGTTCAGGTGGAGTATATCTTACCTGAAATGCTTCAAACCAGAAGTGTTTCAGATTTTGGATTTATTATTATGACTATTTTATGGTGCTAGGGATTGAAAGCAGGGACATTCTACCTCCGAGCTATAACCCCAGTCCTATTTTACTTTTTATTTGGAAACAGGGTTTCACTAAATGGCTGAGGCTGGCTTTGAACCTGCAATCCTACTGTCTCAGCCTCCCAAGTATTGGGATTGCAGGCGTGTGCCACCAGATTTTGAATTTTTAAAAATTTTTATTTTTAATACTTTTATCGGTGCATTATAATTACACATCATAGGGAAGGTCAAAGTGATGTGAACATACATGCCCATAGGTCTCGATGTATTTCTCTTCAGCTCTCACCTCCCTCCCCACCCCTCCACATATGGATTAGTGAGATCATAGTGATACCTTCGTATATGGACATAGCATTATTTGAAGTTTCCTTCATCAATTCTTTTTCCTCTCTCTACCTCCCTCCCCCATCCTCTTCCACTATCCTACTGGATTTAGAATATTTGCATAGACCTTATTTGTTAAGTGTCCCTAATCTGAAATTCAAAATTTCAAAATCTGAAACTTTTAGGTTTCACTTTCAAAGTTTCAGATTTTGGAGCATTACAGATTTCAGATTTTCAGAATAGGGAAAATTTTCAGATTTTCAGCCTGGAACTGAATTTCCTTATAAATAAAATGCTCATCAGATTTGTTCAGAAATCTACATTTCTTTGTTATTTACTTGAAATTTTTTTTAAAAAAGTCAGCTTTAACTTACTTGGATTTTTAAAAAAAAAAGCTTTATTGCAGTAAAATTGACACACAGTAAACTGCACACGTTTGGAGAGAGCCGTGTGATCAGTTCTGATATGTGCGTGCACCCGTGGACCCATCACCACCATCAAGATCACGAGCCTTCCTACCACTCCTGGAGTTTCCTGGGCTTCCTTGAGGCACAGCCTCCGGTAGCCTGTACCCATCTTTCTCTAGTCAACCACTGATCTACCTTCGGTCACTATAGTTTGCATCTTTCTAGAGTTTTACATAAATATAATACTATGTTATGTATTCTTTTTTGTTTTGATAAAGTCCAGTTGCTCAATTCCTTCTTTATAGAGCATCCTTTTAGTGTCAGATCTTAAAAATCTTCACCTGATCCATTGTCACAAAGGGGTTTTTTTGTTTGATGCTGGGGATTGAATCCAGGGGAATACTGCCTCTGAGCTACTCCCCCCCCAGCCCTATTTTATTTTTTTATTTTAAAACAAGTTGTTGAGATTGGCCGCCAACCTGTGATCCTCCTGTCTCAGCCTCCCAAGTACTGGGATTACAAGCATGTGCCACCATGCCCCGCTACAAAGGTTTTCTTCTATGTTTGTTTTATAAGTGTGATACCTGTAGGTTTTACATTTATAACTCAAATGCATTTTGTATATGGTACAAGTTATGGATCAAAGTGTTTTTTTAAGTTTTAGTATGTGTATGAATATGCAATTATTCCAGCATCATTTGGTGAAAAGACTATCTTTTCTCCACAGATTGCCTTTGTCCTCTAGTTGAAAATCAGTTGTCCGTGTATGTGTGGGTCTATTTCTGGACTCTGTATTCGATTCCATTGCTATGTTTGTCTATATTTACAACAATACCCCACTGTCTTGATTACTGTAGTGTTATAAGTCTTAAAATCAGGTAGTGTTATTTCTTCAACTTTTTAAAATTGTTTACATTTAAGACATATAACATGATGCTGTGCTACACACATGCACACACACACACACACACACACACACACACACAGTGGAATGACTACTGAAGTCAAGCACATTAATAACATATCCGTTATCTTTTGTGTGTGAATATGGGGGTGGTTAAGAGCTTCTAACATCTATTCCCTTAGCAAATTTCCAGTATACAATACAATATTCCTAGCTTCTTTTTAAAGTTGTTTTGGCTGGTCTGGGTGCTTTGCATTTCTATATGAATTTTGGAACCAGTGTCTTTCTGCAAGTGGGGATAAATACCACTTGGCCATTTGAAAGACTTCTTGTGGTATTTGATTTGCTACCCTTTTGCTGAGAATGATGGTATCTGTATCAAGCGGCTCATAGCAACAGATGCTGTTCCTGGCGCTGAGTGAGTCCCAGGCACGGTTACCGCAAATCCTTTTGGGTGGTTCTCGCTGCAGCCTTCAGCCATTCCTTCATACTAATGTGTTGATCAGTATTCCGCTGACTTCTGGAAGGGACCCACCGCAGATCTCTGGAGTGCGATCTCTGTGCAGCTGTCTCCTCTAGCCTGCTCTGCCCTACGCATTCGAACATTGGTGGTCTCCTTGCTCCCTCCTCTCTGTCTGCTCAGCTCAGGAAGTCTGCTGACTCTTTCTGAGCTCCCTTTTCTTACACTGTGGTCTGGAAACTTCCAAGGCAGTGGCATACCTCACTTGTTTCTGTCTCTTGGGGATTACTCTGTGTTGTCGCCTAATAGCCACAGTCTTCAAAACTGTTCTTGTGTATATTTTGTTAGTTATTTTGGTGGTTTTGGTGAGAGAGCAAATTTGGTCTCTGTTCCTTCATCTTGGTTTGAAGCGGAAGCCGCTTACTTGAATTTTATATAATGGTTTTTTACATAGTGTGGTATACTTTTATTTTTTTGTGGTATTGGAGATTAAACCCAGGGGCACTCTACCACTGAGCTACACCCCAGCCCCCTTTAAAAATATATTTGAAACAGTGTCTTGCTAAGTTGCTGAGCTAACCTGGAATTTGTGATCCTTCTTTTTTTTTTTTTTGGCACTGGGGATTGAACTGAGGGTCATTCTACCTCTAAGCTCCACCCCCAGCCCTATTTTTTATTCTTTATTTTGAAACAGGGTCTCACTAAGTTGTGGAGGGCCTCACTAAGTAGCTGAGGATGGCCACGAACCTGGATCCTCCTGTCTCAGCCTCCCAAGTACTGGGATTGCAAGCGTGCGCCACCACAATGTGATTCTTCTATCTCAGCCCCCCAAGTTCAGGGATTACAGGCGTGCACCACTATGCCCAGCTAGTGTAGTATACTTTTATTTATTTATTTTTTGTGTGCTTTTTTGGTGCATTGGAGTCTTACATCACAGTGCATATCAATTTGATGTTAACATACATGCACAGAGCTCTTAGTGTCCCTCCGCCTCCCCCCACCCGTATGAAGTACCAAGAATGATGTTGGTTTATTCTCACATGTACATATTGTTCATGATAGTAATTCCACTGATTCGTTTCTTTCTTGCCTTTCCCCTTCCCTTGTACCACTTCCCTTGCCCCGCTGAGGGTTCTGCATTATCATCCGGAGTCCCTTCTGTGTCCCCACTACTCCCTAGGTTGCACATATTAATGAAAACATATGTCCCTTCTTTTTTTTTGTTATTGACTGATCTTGCTTAACATAATGTTCTCCAGATCCTTCCACTTTCTTGCAAATGCTGTTATTTTGTTCTTCTTTATTGCTGAGTAGAATTCCATTGTGTGTATTTCCCATAATTTTGTAATCCACTCATCTGTTGATGGACACCTAGGTTGGTTCCATAATTTGGCCACTGTGAATTTTGCTGCTATGAACATGGGTATGCATATATTACTGTAGTTTTCTGGTTTCAATCCCTTTGGTATGATACCCAGTAGTGGAATAG
>PVJS01063431.1:0-10486 GCA_004027185.1 Glis glis | reverse complement strand
TTTTTTGCTGTACCGGGGATTGAACCCAGGGGCATTCTACCTCCGCGCTACACCCCCGGACCTATTTTTTATACTTTATTTTGAAACTGGGTCTCACGAAGTTGTGGAGGGCCTCACTAAGTAGAGAGAGAGAGAGAGACAGGGAGAGAGAGAGAGAAAAAGAGAGAGCTGAGGCTGGCCTCGAACCCAGATCCTCCGGTTTCCGCCTCCCAAAGTACTGGGATTACAAGCGTGCGCCACCACGCCCGGCTTGATTGACTTTCTCTATTTTCACTTTTTTTTTAGTTTCATTGATTTCTGCTCTTTAGTATGTCCTTCCTATTGCTTGCTATGGGTTTGTTTTGCTCTTCTTTTTCAAAGTTCTTGAGGTAAAAGTTAAGATTATTGATTTTGGACTTTGCTCTTCCCTAATGAGCATTTAATGTGCTGTGAATTTCCTTCTCAGCACTGCTTTAGCTGCATCTCTCAACTTTTCATATATCATATTTTCATTTTTAGTTCAATGGTGTGTGTGTGTGTGTGTGTGTGTGTGTGTGTGTGTGTGTACACCCAGGGGTATTCTACTTCCAAGCTACACCCACACACCTTTTTTAGTTTTTGTTTTGAAATAGGGTCTCACTAGGTTGCTGAGAGTCTCCATTTCTGAGGCTGTCTTCGAACCTGTGATCCTTCTATCTCAGTCTCCCAAGTACCAGTCTTCAAGTGTGTGTTACCACACCCAGCTGTACTTTTTTTTTAAATTTCCCTTGAGACTTCCTCTTTGACCCATAAAATATTTAGAAGTATGTTTATTTAGCATTCAAAGTGTATGTATAAAGATTTCTTTTTTTTTTTTTTTGCGGTACCGGGGATTGAACGCAGGGGCGTTCTACCTCCCCGCGCTACGCCCCCGGCCCTATTTTTTTTTATGCTTTATTTTTGAAACCGGGTCTCACGAAGTTGCGGAGGGCCTCGCTAGGTAGAGAGAGAGAGAGAGAGAGAGAGAGATCGCGCACACTAAGGTTGGCCGCGAACCCGGATCCTCCGGTCTCCGCCTCCCAAAGTACTGGGATTACAAGCGTGCGCCACCACACCGGCTAAAGATTTCTTATTATCATTCTTCTTATCATTCTTCTTGACATCTAACTTGATTCCATTGTGGTCAGAAAAGGACTCTGTATATTTTCATATCTTTTAAATTTGTTAGCTGGGTATGGTGGCACAGGCCTATAATCCCAGTACTTTGGAGGCTGAGATAGGAGGATAGGGATTGCAGGTTTGAGGCCAGCCTCACCCACTTAGCAAGTCCTTGGTAACCTAGTAAAACCCTGTTTCAAAATAAAAATAAAATAGGGCTGGGGGTGTAGCTTGGAAGTAGAATGCCCCTGGGTTCAATCCCCAGTACTAAAAAAAAAAAGAAAAAATTTGTTGAGGTTTATTTTATGGACAAGGTTATGCCAAGAATATCTTGGCGTATGTTCCTTGTGTACTTGAAAAGAATATGTATTCTGCCATTGTCAAATGTAATCTTCTATAAATGTTGATTAGATCCTATTGGTTGTTATATCAGGGTTCCCCACGACTACCCTCAGGTTCAGTGATTCACTAGAAGAACTCACAAAACTCAGCATAGCTCTTACACTCATGGTTATGGTTTATTATCTAGAGATCCAACTGATAGAGCATGGCCCAGGACCCTAAGCAAACAAAACAGGTGTTTACTATTAATCATATAATATAAACTTTGGGTCATGCCCAAATCATATTATTAGCATAAACTTTGGGCTATGCCCAAAGTGTCGGGTATAGAAAGACATTTTATTTGCACAGAATTTTCCAAGGACTCAGATATTATTTCCCACAAGCTAGCCAAGGGCCAGTCCTTTCTTTGGAACGTGCAGTTTGTGTTCCCCAAGTCTACTAAGTTAGCTATTTAATGCACAATGGTGTTGTTGAGTTCTTCTATATTGTTTTGTTTTTGTTTTGCTTTGTAGTACTGAGATCCAACCCATGATCTCTCTCATGCTGTGCAAGTACTCAACAACTGAGCTATACCTCCAACCCTATTGTTGTTGATTTTCTAGTTGATTTTCTAGTTGTTCTTTCTGTTACTTTAGAGAGGAGTGCTTAAGTCTCCAAACAAGATTTTAGATTTGTCTGTTTTTCCTTCACTCTATCAGTTTTTGCATCATATATTTTGCAGCTCTATTGTTTGGTGCATAGACATTTAGAATTGCTGTCTTCTTCTTGATGGATTGACATTTATGTCATATGTAATGTCTTTATCTTTGGCAATTTTCTTTGCTTAGAAGTCCACATTTTTTTTTTTGCGGTACCGGAGATTGAACCCAGGGGCATTCTACCTCCGTGCTACACCCCTGGCCCTATTTTTTATACTTTATTTTTTGAAACCGGGTCTCATGAAGTTGCAGAGGGCCTCACTAAGTAGAGAGAGAGAGAGAGAGAGCTGAGTCTGGCCACGAACCCGGATCCTCCGGTCTCTGCCTCCCAAAGTACTGGGATTACAAGCGTGCGCCACCATGCCTGGCAGAAGTCCACTTTATGTAATGTCAACATATCATATTAACCAAGGTTTCTTTAGATTAATATTTGTATATCTTTTTCTATCCTTTTACTTTAAACATGTCTTTATTGTTAAATTTGAAGTGAGCTTCCTTTGGTCATCATATAATTGGGTCATGTTTTTTAATCCACTTTTCCAGTCTTTTTAATTGGTTATTGATTGATTGATTGATTGTGGTACTGGGGAGGGAACCCAGGGGCCTTCTACCTCTGGGCTACACCCTGAGCCCCGTTTTTATTTTATTTGGAAACAGTCTCGCTAAATTGCTGAAGCTGGCTTCGAACCTGCGATCCTCCTGTCTCAGCCTCCCAAGTACTGGGATTACAGGTGTGCACCACCATGTCCGACTTAATTGGTGTATTTAGATCACTCACATTAATGTAATTGTTAATATATTAGGGCTAGCCAGATGTGGTGGCGCACGCTTGTAATCCCAGTACTTGGGAGGCTGAGACAGGAGGATCGCAGGTTCATGGCCAGCCTCAGCTACTTAGTGAGGCCTTCCACAATGTAGTGAAACCCTGTTTCAAAAATAAAGAATAAAAAATAGAATTGGGATTGTAGCTCAGAGGTAGAATGCCCCTGGGTTCAATCTCCAGTACTGCAAAAAAAAAAAAAAAAATTAGAGCTTAAATCTGCCATTTATTTTTTATTTTCTGTTTGTATGTTTCTCTGTTTTCTTCTTCTTGCCTTCGTATGAGTTCCTTAAACCTTCTTTTAGATTTCCATTTTAATATATCTTAAGTATTTGTATTTCTCTTCACTTTTTTTTAGTGGTTGCTCTCAGCATTACATTATATATACACAACCTGTCAGAACCTACTGTTGTCAACATTTTACTAGTTCTGGTGAAGTGCAGAAACTTTACCTCCCTTTTATGTGCTTATATTTCCTGTTCCTTTATTTTGAGGACATAACAAAATGCTTCAAGCTAGGTGGCTTAAAAAACTGAAATTTATCCCAGTATTTGATCCCAGTATTGTGAGGCTGAGAGAAGAGGATCGCAGGTTCGTGACGAGCCTCAGAAACTTAGTGAGGTCCTCTGCAACTTGGTGAAATCCTATTTCAAGATAAAAGAGAATAAAATACTACTGGGGGTATACCTCAGAGGTAGAATGCCCCTCGGTTACATCCCCAGTTCCACCAAAAAAACTCCTAGATAAAAGAGAATAAAATACTACTGGGGGTATACTTCAGAGGTAGAATCCCCCTTGGTTACATCCCCAGTTCCACCAAAAAAACTCCTGAAATTTAAGCCAGTTATGGTGGCACACACCTGTAATCCCAGTACTTGGGAGGCTGAGACAGGAGGATCACAGGTTCACAGCCAACCTCAGCAATTTAGCAAGGCCCACTGCAACATAGTGAGACCCTGTTTTAAAATAAAGAATAAAAAGGGTTAGAGTGTAACTTGGAGGTAGAACACCCCTGTGTTCCTTCCTCAGTACCACAAAAACAATCAAACAAACAAAAAAAAACCCCTAAAATTTAATGTCTCACAGTTCTGAAGGCCAAAAGTCCAAATTGAAGGTGTCTCAGGACCAAGCTTCCTCTGAATCCAGTAGGGGAATCCTTCCTTACCTCTTCCTAGCTTCTGGTGATTTTCTGGTGTTCCTTGACTCACAGCCTCATAGCTCTGGTAGTCATGCAGCCTACTCCTTGTGATAAATGAACCTGGAGAACATAGTGCTAAGTGAAATAAGCTAGACATAGAAAGACAAATACCACGCGACCTCACTTACATAAGGAATCTAAAAAAGTGGAACTCATAAAAGTACAGAGTAAAATGGTTACCAGAGCCTAAAGAGGAGGAGGAAGGGAATGGGGAGATGTTGGTCAAAGGCTACAAAATTTCAGTTAGGCTGGAGGAATAAGTTTTATGATCTGTTACAAAGCTGGGCGTGGTGGCTCACGCTTGTAACCGCAGTACTTGGGAGGCTGAGATAGGAGAATCTCAGGTTCACAGCCAGCCTCAGCAACTTGTGAGGCCCTCTGTAACTTAATGAGACCCTGTTTCAAAATAAAGAATAAAAAATCAGGCTTGGAGTAGAGCTGAGAGGTAGAATGCCCCTGGGTTCAATTCTCAGTAAAGCAAAAAAAAAAAAAAAGATTTATTGCATAGCAGGGAGACTATGGTCAGTAATAATGTATATTTCAAAACAGCTAAGAGAGACAGGTGTCCATCCACTCAGGAGGCTGAGGAAGGAGGATAATAAGTTGGGAGACCCACCTAGGCAACTTATAGAGACACTGTATGAAAATAAAAAATAAAAGGGCCAGGGGCTAGAGCCCCCTGGGTTTAACCCCTATTATGGATGAATGGGAGGGAGGGAGCTAAGAGTAAATTTCATATGTCTTACCACAAAAAATGGTAAGTGAGGTGATGAATATGTTAATTAGCTTGATTTAATCATTCCACGTGATATACATATATCAAAGCATCAGGTCCCTAGCTATTCTGACTTCTTCAATCCACCTTTCAGTCTTCTTCTATTTACTTTGTGTATAGTATACAGGATTTTTTGTATTTAGTGGGAAGAATAGGAAAAGGTATATTTTCCTAGAAGCAGAAGTGCCCATTTATTCTGTTTTTAATCTGGGCACCTTGGAGAAATGTAAAGAACATAAAACAACACAGTCTTGACATAAATCAGGTCTGAGAGAAAGGATATCAGTACTTTTAGAAATACAAGTGGCAGACCTTTAAAAAGTACTTCGTGGCAATCCTATTAAATATAAACACCTTTCTTTCATCTGCCTTGCCACAGCTCCTTTCTTGTATCTCTATTTGGTGATCATTTTATTTAGCATTGTTCATTGTTTACTCATCTTTCTGCCCAACTACATTGTGAGCGTCTTAAAGGCTTAACTTGGTAATCCCTGGAACCCAAGATTGTGCTTATCCATGAAGATTCTTAACATCAAATTGAAATTCTAAAAGTTGTGTTTGTTTTTTAAAATATATGTCTGATAAGATAATCTAAAAATTCCTCCTGTAACAAAACACCTAGAAATTCTGGATAAAATACAGCAAACATCCTTGAAATGTCTAGCTGAACTTAAGCATAAAGAAATTTCAAAGCATCAACTCCAAAGAAGGAGCTGCAAACTAGAGTGATAAATGAGTTGCTTATATCATGATCAACTTGAAGGCATTTGAAGATACCAGGAAATCAAAACCTTCAGTTTCAATAACCTGAAAATAGACACAAGACCAAGGTTTTGGCACATTTAAGATGGACAGTTGGAACTGTTTCCCCATCACCTTGCACACATACACATAAAGCAAGGACCATCAAAGGTATACAGTTAGCGAAGGACTGGGCCAGAAAAACATTTGCCCTCCAGTAAAAGAAGGTGATATGACAACTTGTCGTTCAGCCTCAGTTTTAGGTAGGAAAAAAGGATGATTCCTCTGAGAATTTGTAAAGAAATGTACCCTTGAGGTGCCACCATGCCAAAGGGAACCTGGCTATTCCCAAGACTCTTCTGCTTGCAGGAATCAAGCAATGCCAGTTTTTCAGATTAAATCCAAATTCCACATTACTACATGCTTCTCCAGCTGGAGTAGGCACAGTCCCAATTCTGTGTACAAGTTTGCAAAAGAGCAGAATATAAACAGCACATCTTTCTGGAGTATCCATTTTACTGTGAGATTTTAAAGAAACAAATTTAACTGGTTTCCAAGAACCAACTCCTCTCCCCAACAAACATGAAAGAAAAGTCAGAGCAGTGAAGGGAGAAATACCCCAGAAAACACAGTCCAGTCTCTGAAGCTTCCCCAGCCTCAGTAAATGACCTCAAGAGTCTCCTTGGAAAAGATGCCATTTGATGATCCAGAAAAACAGAATGGGGCCTAAGAATGTAGTTCAGTGGTGAGAACTTGCCTGGATGTACGAGGACCTGGGTTTGGGGATGGGCACAAGGGAGACCACTTGAAACAGAATTATAATGAAAACACTACACTACAAATCAAAGTAGGATATAGCTAAAGTGGTTCTTTGAAGGAAATTTATAATCTTAGATGTTTACATTAGACACAGAGAAATTGAAAAATAATGAACTAAGCATCCAACTCCAAGAATTAAAAAAACAAATCAACAAACTTGAAGACAAATGAATAAAAATAATAAAGGGAAGAAATTAATGAAAAAGAAAACAGAGACACAGTATTGAAGATCACCTAGTTATCTAATTTTGCTTTCTTCTCAAACTCCACCAAGACTATAATAAAGTTTTTTGGGTTTTTTTTTTTTTGGTGGTACTGGGAATTAAACCCAGGGGCATTCTACCTCTGAGATACACCCTCAGCAGCCCTATTTTTTTATTTTTATTTTGAAACAGGGTCTCGCTAGGTTGATGAGAGTCTCATTACTTCCTGAAGCTGTCCTCAAACCTGCAGTGGGCCTGGTTCATTTTTTATTTTAAAACAGGGTCTCACTAAGTTGCTGAGGGCCTTGCTAAATTGGTGAGGCTGACCTCAACCCTGTGATACTCTTGTCTTAGCCTCCCAAGTACTGGGATTATAGGAATGTGCAACCATACCCCACTAAAGAAATTTATTTAAAAAGCATAAGCCCACAAGGAGAAGACTCAATAAAATTTTAGAAGCCAGAAGGTAGATGGACTACTCCTAACTGCCTTAAACTGAGCCAGGAAGGCCAAATCCTAAGCCACCGACACTCTGTTTGCATCACAGAATTTTCCTCAGTATCAGGCAGTCACATCAACAGACAGTTTGGAAAAGGGAATGAGGAAGGATATAAAGGAGGACTGGTTAAAAGGTATTCAAGAAGCCATTAGACTAGATCCTCTCCTCCACTCCACAGCACTGAGCAGCTGCAGAAGTCTGAAGATTTATCTTTGGAAATGTTAAATGGCCTGTCTAGATTGAGTTTTGCCAGGCACTGTTGAATACCATAGAAATCAAGGAAATTTGATAACTTTACGCATTCTGAATGCTGAATGCAAACAGTCCCAGGCAGAAAATTGAAAGTCTTCTTTTAGGGAATATGAACAATCCTAAATGATCTAAAAAAAAATGATACTGGGGATTTCCAAAAAATTGGCATAGCAAAATAACCCTACAGTGAAGGATACCAGTCTAAAGAACTCAAACACGAGCTTAGGGCTGTAGTCATATTGTTAGTCTCTCTTTTTAGACTTAAAAATGAGGAGACAGCTGGGTGCAGTGATGTACGCCTATAATCCCAACTATGCAGGAGGCTGAGGCAGGAGGATCACAAGTTCGAGGCCAGCCTGGGCAACATAGTGAGACCCTGCCTCAATAAAAAGGGCTAGGGATATAGCTCAGGAAAACAATTTATGCACGAAGAAGAAAATGTCAAAAACAACAAATATCATTAATTCATAAATATTCCCACAGATAATAGTCTACCTATTATTCGAGAATAAGATACTGTTAAAAAATTCAGAGAGTTAAAAAAAAAGTTGAAATTTTAAAATAAAATGGGCCAAATGTGGTGGCACACACTTGTAATCCCAGTACTTGGGAAGCTGAGACAGGAGGATCGAAGATTCACGGCCAGCCTCAGCAACTGAGTGAGGCCCTCCACAACTTAGTGAGACCCTGTTTCAAAATAAAATAGGGCTTCTGGGGGTATATCTCAGAGGTAGAATGCCCCTGGGTTCAATCACCAGAACCACAAAAAATAAATAAAATATAAAGTGAAAAACTTAATTGAAGTGTTTGATAGATCCAGTTTGAAAATCCACTTTGGCTGGGTGTGGTGGCACGCACCTATAACCCAGTATTTGGGAGGCTGAGATAAGAGGATCACAGGTTCAAGGTCAGTCTCAGCAAAAGGGCTGGGAGTATAGATCAGAAGTAGAATGCTCCTGCATTCAATCCCCAGTACCAAAAACATTTTTTATTTTTTATTTTATCTTATTTTTGTGGTATTGGGGATTGAACCCAGGGGCATTCTACCTCCTGGCTACACTCCCAGCCCTATTTTATTTTTATTTTGAAACAGGGTCTCCCTAGGTTGATGAGAATCTCACTGCTTGCTGAGGCTATCCTCAAACTTGAGATCCTCCTGTATCAGCCTCCCAAGTACTGGGATTACAAATGTGTGCCACCATGACCAGCTAAAAAAATTTTTTTAATAAAATAAAAATCCAAGCTGGATTAAAAGTGGCTCACACCTTTAATCCCAGTATTTGGGAGATTGAGACAGAAGGATTATAGATTCAAGGCCAGTCCAGTCTTAACAATGTAGCTATATAGTGAGACCCTGTTTCAAAATAAAAAATAAAATAGGGTTGGGGGTCTAGCTCAGAGGTAGAATGCCCCTGAATTCAATCCCCAGTACAAAAACAAAATAAATAAAAATCCATTTTGAGTAATGGAGGAGGCCGGGCGTGGTGGTGCATGCTTGTAATCCCAGTACTTGGGAGGCGGAAACTGGAGGATCCAGGTTCGCGGCCAGCCTCAGCTACTTAGTGAGGCCCACCACAACTTCGTGAGACCCGGTTTCAAAATAAAGTATAAAAAATAGGGCCACGGGTGTAGCTCAGAGATAAAACCCCAGTGGAGTGATGGAGGGTGTCTAGGGGTTGGGGTAGGGGAGAATTAATAAAGGAAACACTTCCATTGATGTTATGTACATATGTGAGAATAACAATGCCATCCCAATATCATGTATGGGGAAGGGGAGGGAGTAGGGAGGGAGCCGGGGGCAAGCGCACCAAGTGCTAGGTGCATGTATGTATGTTACTATCACTTTGAACTACATTATGATGTGAGGCTACAATGCACCAATAAAAGTATATTTTAAAAATCCACTCTGAGTATAGGACAAAAATAGGAAGAAATGGAAGCTAAAAGAATCTTCAAAGGAATATTACTAAATAGATAATGTTGAACCAGAAAAGAACCAACATTTTAAAAAGGGGGACAGAAGTCAGGCATGGCTGCACATGCCTATAATCCCAGCTACTGGAGAGGCTGAGACAGGAGGATCACAAATTCAAGGCCAGCTAGACCCTATCTTACAATAAAAAATTGTAAGACCCTGTCTTACAATAAAAAATAAACTGGGAATTGTGACATATACCTATAATCCCAATACTTGGGAGGATGAGACAGGATGATCACAGGTTTTGAGAACTCAGAAACTTAGACCCTCAACAATTTAGCGAGACCCTGTTTGAAAATAAAAAATAAAATAGGGCTGGGCGTGTAGCTCAGAGGTAGAATGTCCCTGGGTTCAATCCCCAGTACCACAAAACAAAAACAAAAAAAGGAAAAATAAAAAATAAATTTAAAAAGGCTGAGGATGTGTGTTAGTGGTAGAGTACTTACCTAGCATGTACAAGCAAGCCCCTGGGTACAAACCACCAGTACCACAAAAAGGAGTGAGGGACAGAGTATAAACAACAGAAGAGAAAATTACCAAAATAAATCAAGAAAAATGTCCTGTAATTGAAGGACATGAGTTATTAAAATGAAAGAGTTCACTAGGTACCCAAGGACAGTGGGTAGAAATATATCCACACCAGTTTCAGAATCCTGTAACAAGGAAGAGTGGGCAAGTTTATGGAATTTAGAAACAAGTGGACATAAAAAGGTTTGGAAATCAGAATGGCTTTGCACTTACCAAGGCAACATTAGAAACTAGGAGATAGATCAATGCCCTCAAATTTCTAGAGAAAAGTTATTTCTGCCAGGCACAGTAGTGCATGCCTATAATCCCAGCACTTGGGAAGCTGAGACAGGAGGATCATGGTTTGAGGCCAGCCTCAGCAACTTAGGCCCTCTGCAACCTAGTGAGACCCTGTTTCAAAATAGAAAATAAAATAGGGCTGGGGGTGTAGCTCGGAGATAGAATGTCCCTGGATTCAATCTGAAGGAAGGAAGGGAGGAAGAGAAAGGGAGAAGGGGGGAAGGAAGGGAGGGAG
>PVJS01063430.1:0-10487 GCA_004027185.1 Glis glis | reverse complement strand
TCTACCTTCGAGCTACACCCCCGGCCCTATTTTTTATACTTTATTTTGAAACCGGGTCTCACGAAGTTGCAGAGGACCTCACCAAGTAGCTGAGGCTGGCCGCAAACCTGCGATCCTCCTGTCTCAGCCTCCCAAGTACTGGGATTACAAGCGTGCGCCACCACGTCGGGCCATCCTTATTTTAACCAGGATGTTTACTCTGCCGCCTGACGCTTTTCGTCCTCGGCGGTGATGTGCTATTCCAATGAGCTGTGGCTTATCTATAGAACCCATCAGGATGTTCTGTGCTGGAGGAGGCCGCCTCTGATTTATGTGGCCCTGGTGTGTGTTTGTTTATTTCACCTCTGTGTATGCGGCCCGAGTTTCAAGGGCAAATGAACCCGAGTCCTTGCCCTTTGGAGGGTGTCGCTGTGTGTCTTGGATAATGTTGAGATTTCACTCTGGAATATGATGGGCTGGGGTCTCAAGGATAAATCTCTCCAAAGGTGAGTTTGAAAGGCTATAACATATGCCTGTAAGAACTTTAAAAAATAAGAAAAAAAATTAAAAAGAGCTAGAAGCACACATGTAAAGATTCGATTGCTTTTCTCACTACAAGATCTTGGCAGGAGTGAGGGTAGACTAACGGTTTGCACTTTGGGGTCCTGCAAGCCCTCCCCAAGCTTCCAGCTGGTCTGATAAGAATCCGTTTCTCTGGATTCCCATTTAATTTGCTGCCAGGTTTGATGTGACTTGCAATAACATTTACACCCTTTTTGTCAAGTCCTGCGCTGCCTGATCGAAATGCCGGTCACCTTTTGATTAATTTTGGCCCTTATTTATTCTAGGTACTGTCATGGTGGAATTAATTATTTTGGGGGGCCCCAAATGGCAAGACTGGCAGCACAATTGATGGGTGCTACCTGGAGCCCTGGATGGGAGGATTGCTTTCCTGTGGCCCATTTCTCCAGGGATGTATTTGTCAACAGAGACTGAAATTTCTTCACCAGATTTATATGCAAGGGATCCTTAGTAGTGCGGAGAGCGATGAGTGCCATAAATCTTGAGAAAACTTTACGTACATCTCCACCCTGAGGCCTTTAATATCCTCATCCTTTCTGCTCACTAACAATATCACCCCTTATAGGAAAATCTGAATTGTGCTCTCAGAACTCGTAAGGTTGGTAGAATAAAGGATGTGATTACCAGGTGTTTGAACCTGGTAATCAAGGTCCCGGAAACCTAGATTCTATGTGATACCAAAAGAGTTTGTTGTTGTTGTTGTTGTCGTCATCACTGTTAGATACAGAAAGCAAGGTCACCTCTTCTGAACTCTGTAGCATTCTGGTAACACTCTTGTGTGTCAGACACTTGATTAGTACAAATGAAGTCAAGGACCCAAGGAAGACGTTCTCCCTCTAAGTGGGTCACACATTAATCACTGACGTGGTGAACTGCAGTCCTTCACAAACTGTCCCTCACCATGAAGTCCACGGGCGTGTTCACATCTGCTTGGAAACCCCAGTGTGGCTGCCCCAGGTATTTCAGGGAGCACATCTGTCTCTGCCTCTGCCCTACCTTATACAAAAAAGAGATATTTCTCTTTTTCTCTTTTCTTTTCTTTGTGGTGATACTGGGGATTGAACCCAGAGGCATTCTACTTCTGAGCTACACTCTCAGCCTTTATAAAATGTTTTTGTTCTGAAACAGGGCCTCACTAAGTTGCTGAGGCTGGCCCCGACCCTGCCATCCTCCTGTCTCAGCCTCCCAAGTACTGGTACTACAGGTGTGCGCCACCACGCCCAGCTTGAGACATTTCATTTATAATATGTGTGGGTCATTTGTCATGAATTAAAGTCTGAACTTTCGGGGCTTCCATTTTCATAGGGAGCAGGTGACTTTAGGTCAGACGAATTCTTTGCGCTTTGTCCAGCAATGCCTGGTGGGAACCGTGTTTGGCCACCGCCAGTTTCCTTCAAGCTTTGGCCTTCCCTCAGTGGGCGGAGCTTGGTGTGGGCACATCTGCACCAACTCAGTTATGGAAGCCTGACCCTAAATACTTACAGAAAGATTCAGGATCAAACAGCCTGATAAACTTAATTAAACTTGCACAGATAGGCATACAAGCATGACAGTAACAGGGAGGGGGCAGCAGCCAGCCTGAGGGGAAAGCTGGCCTGAGAGGAAGGGGATAGCCGAGGATTTCCACAAGAGAGGGCCTGGATTCCCAGCTCTTCCCTCTCCTGGGCCCTGCTCATCTTGCAACACTCCCAGTTTGTAGCTGAGACCCCCAAACTTGAAGGAGAGTTCCAGCCGGTCAACCTTGTGTCAGGGTGTGATGGACCAGCAATGGAGGAAGGAAGGTGTGTCCAAGTCACCATCCTCTCTTCCCTGGGCTTCCGTTTTTCTTTTTCAAGTCTGATAAATCCTGAGATCACCTCAACCTCTAGTATTGCGTGATCCATGGATTTTGTGCATCTCAGGTTCCAGAGGTCTCCATGCATCCTCCCAATAACAGAGCGCACTCCACTCTTCTGACAAAGACAACATGGACCTGCGGACAGCTCTAACAAACACGTCGGGGCTGCCTGCTTCTCATATGCCCTGGGAATTCACACCCAGTAGCCAGGATGTGTGGAACCTGGCAAATCTATTAGTGGAAATGGAGCTATTTTTTATTCACTATACTTCCTTTTTATTTATGTATTTATTTTTCCTGCGGAATTGGGGATTGAACTCAGAGGCATTCTACCTCAGAGCTACATCCCCAGCCCTATATTTTATTCTTTATTTTGAAACAGGGTCTCACTAAGTTGCAGAGGATCTCACTAAGTAGCTGAGGCTGGCTGTGAACCTACGATCCTCCTGTCTCAGCCTCCCAAGTACTGGGATTACAGGCGTGCGCCACCACGCCCGGCTTATTTTTTTTTTCATTTTATAGATGATGTCAAAACACCAAAGTAGCAAGAACAGTACAACGAACCACATGTACCCACATTCAGCTTCAGCCTCCCACAGTGGTCAACTCCTGGCTACCCTTTCCATCCACACTCTACTTACTCTCCCCAGCTGAATTGTTTCAACCCCTACATTTCACACACTTAAGAATCTGTCTCTGAGAGATAAGGTTTTTTTTAAAGCATAGTTACAACTCCTTGAACAAATAATTTCTTAAGCACATGATAGAATCTTTTTTTTTTTCTTTCTTGATAATAGGGATTAAACCCAGGGGCATTCTACCTCTCAGCTACACCCCCCAGCCCTTTTTATTTTTATACAGGGTCTCACTAAGATGCTGAGGGTCTTGCTAAATTGCTGAAGCTGGCCTCGAACCTGCATTCCTCCTGACTCAGCTTCCCAAGTACTGGGATCACAGGCGTGTGCCACCACACCCGGCTGAGCGCATGATAGGATCTTAACCAGTTATCAAAAAACATGTCAATGATAAGCTTGTAAAGACGTAGGAAATGGTTATAAATTCCAGTGCAAGAGGATACAGTTGAATGACAACTATGTTAAATCCTGCTGTATAGGAGATGAAATAGAAATTTAACAGCTGTTAATAACAGATGCTCATTGGTGGCAATCCCTGTTACTAGTTTACTGAAAAGGAAGCATAAAAAAGTAGAAAGAGATCTGGGCACAGCGGTGCACTCCTGTCATCCCAGTACTTGGTAGGCTGACACAGGAGGATCCCAGGTTGAAGGCCAGCCTCAGCGACTTAGCAAGACCCTCAGCAACTTAGTGAGACCCTGTTTCAAATTAAAAAAATAAAAAGGGCTGGGGGTGTAGCTCAGAGGCCCGAAGAAGGTCATGTACCCAGGCAACCACCTATAGATAAGATGTCTGTGAAGGTCACATCTGGCCCTATAAAAGGTCATGTAGGTCAGTAGCCTGCTCAGGAATTTCCCCCTCTTGCCCTCCCCTTACCCAACTTCCTCCAGCGACCCTGCACTCACTAACTGTCACGTTCCAACTTCTGTAAGCCCGCCTGCCTGCTTCTGCCCTTTGTCACAAATCTATAAAATGAGAGCTCATGTACAGCTCAGGGCCAGAGTTTTTCAGGAGTTATGCTAATTTTGGCCCACCGGTGTAATCAAACTTCCTCTTTTCCACCCTAATTGGCATTGGGTCGATTATTCCAGAGAATTTCTGCAACAGATGCGATTCATAAATCAGTAAAACTAAGCATAAATCAGTAAAACCTAAGCAATATTCGTTTACGGATGCATAGACAGATGTTGAAACTACGGTAGAGAGTAAACAGGGGACTGATCATCACAGACATGAAGGCCATCACTGGAAGGAGGAGATGAGACCTGGTTGTGGATTACAGGAGGGCAATGTTCTGTTTTGTATCAAGAATGGTTGTTACACAGGTGTGTGCTTTATATCTTATTCTTTAAAAATGCATAGGCAAACCAGGCACATGCCTGTAATCCCTAATACTTGGGAGACTGAGACAGGAGGATCATAGGTTTGAGGCCAGCCTCAGTAATTTAGCAAGGCCCTCAGCAACTTAGTGAGACCCTGTTTCAAAATAGAAAATAAAAAGGGCTGGGGTATAGCTCAGAGGTATAATGCCCCTGGGTTCAATCCCTAGTACAAAAAAAAATCATAGACATTTAAAAAAAATAAATTTCATCATGTATATCTAAGGTAGACAACATGATGCTACAGAACCAATATAGAGAATACAATGGCTACTATAGTGCTCTAGTGAAGCAAATTACCATAGCCAGACTCTTACACACTCACCCTGGTGTGTGGGGGGGGGCAAGAGCAGTTAAATCTACTCATTTCACAAAAATACCTGATACAGTAGCTTCGTATTGACTGTGGTCTTCATGTCATACATCCGGGGTCTAGACTGGCTCATCTCATCCTACACATCTGCTACTTTGTATCTTCTCACTTGCCTGTCCTTTCCTCCCCACCTTCCTATCCCTGGTAATCATTGCTTTATTCTTTGTCTCTGTATATCTGATTTTTAAAAACTGTACTCTTGCTGGGTGTGGTGGCACACGCCTGTAATCCCAGTACTGCAGTGCTCAGGAGGCTGAGACAGGAGGATTGCAAGTTTGAGGCCAGCCACAGCAACTTAGCAAGACCCTTAGCAACTTAGACCCTGTTTCCAAATAAAAAATAAAATAAGGCTGGGTGTGTAGCTTGGAGGTATAATGATCCTGGGTTCTATCCCCAGTACCACACATACACACAAAAGTCTTCTATATGTATGACATATTTTGCAAGTTTTAAAAAGAATTGTAGCCAAATATAACTTTTTGACCCAGGAAATTAGATTTTCCTTACTAAAAATTAAACATCAAAGGTAAACATTTGAGTAATCTTGTCCACTATGATTTCCTCTGCAAATTACAATATGTTTATAAACTATTAATTCACTGGAGCTGGGTTAGACTCAGGTTTATTTAGCCTCCTTGCTGTCTACTGGGTAGATAATGAGGCACAGCTTCTCTCCAGCTGGGGGATAAAGGGAATACTTAGAAGGTTGGGAAGGGTGCAAATCTTTCACCATGACATTTAGGACCCAGCTAATCTCATTATTTCCACCAATATAGCCAAGGAGGGGTGGCAAGATAAGAGGGGAAAGTCTGCTTCTTTGATCATTTCAATTCATAGATTAATAAATTCGTTTTAACAGAAATAAACAGAGGAAAGTAGTCTGTCATCTTTATAGCACTGCCATGTGGTTTTTATTCTCAGTCCCTTTTTTGATGCTTCATATCCCAGAAATCAATCTCTCTCTCTCTCTCTCTCTCTCTCTCTCTCTCTCTCTCTCTCAATGGTGCCTTGCTGTGTTGCCCAGGCTGGGCTCAACTGATTCTCCCGCCTCAGCTTCCTGAGTAGTTGGGATTGTAGGTGTGTACCACAATGCCACGTATCTTCCAGAAATGTTATCTTTGCTGGCCCTGGGTCAGCTGGAGTACTTTAATGATTTGGTCTACAGGAAGAGAGACCCTGAATGCACTATAGTGTAACTTAAGTGGTAATGCAGTACTTGGGAGGCTGAGGCAGGAGGACTGCAGGTTTGAGGCCAGTGTGGGGTAATTTAGTGATACCCTGTTTCAAAATAAAAACTTTTAAAAGGGGCTGGGAATATAGCTCAGTGGTAGAATGCCCCTGAGTTCAATTCCCAGTAACACACACACACACACACACACACACACACACACACACACTGGTAATGCAGCTAGGTGCAGTGGTGCATGCCTGTAACCCCAGTACTTGGGAGGCTGAGATAGGAGGATCGCAGGTTCGAGGCCAGCCTCAGCAACATAGCAAATCTCTCAGCAACTTAGCGAGGCCCTGTTTCAAAATAAAAAATAAAATAGGGCTTGGGGTGTAGCTCTGGGTTCAATCCTCAGTAACACACACACACACACACACACACACACACACACACACACGCACACGGCAATGCGATCCTTTGGAATGGGTGGCCCCTGTGCTCATGGGGCCCTGCTGCTCATGGAGTGAGTGAGCACCAGCGGGTTGGCGGGTTGGTGCTGGGGTCCAGCCCCGCGTCCGATGGCGATTGGTCAGTCTCTGGACATGCAGCGTGCACTCACCACCTCGCCTGGAGGGAGGGAGGGAGCAGAACCCACTGCCCTGTGCCTCTGTGTTTGTTGCAGCCTCCCTTAATCCTCAGACAGCAGAGATGATGGGGGCCTAGCATTTCAGAAACCAAGGAAGCTAGGTGTGGTGGTGCGTGCCTGTAACCCCAGTACTTGCGAAGCTGAGACAAGAGGATCACAAGTTCGAGGCCAGCCTCAGAAACTTAGCAAGACCCTGTTTCGAAATAAAAAATAAAATAGGGCTGGGAGTGTAGCTCAGAGGTAGAACGCCTCTAGGTTCAATCCCCAGTACCAAAAAAGAAGGAAAAAAAGTCAGTGGAGATATCAATCCCATTTTAAAAAATCCTCAAGCCTTTTCCCCTGTAGCCTTCTCTACTCAAGGTAATTTCATATCAGCTAATGTTCTATTTTGACATTCTTCGCAATCTTGATTTTGGTAGGTTTGGATTCACATGGAGGAGAAGGACTGGGTGTCTTGGATTTGGGGTCTCTAGAGCAAAGAGAGAGGAAAGTTTAAGTATGTAGTCGTGCATGGCTCTGAACTTTACTAAATGTCTACGAGGATGCATATCCAAGGTCTGAAGCTTGGGTTCGAGGTACGCAGAGGCCAACATTCTGCAAAGGTGTCCCCTCCTCTCAGCCGCCCTCTCTCTTCTCTTTCACTGATAGCATGGTCAGAGCTGCTACAGAAGTAGATTTTACTCCTCACCCTGATATAAATTCCCCTTTTGGCTCCTGGCAAAGTGGCACAGGCCGGTAATCCCAGTACTTGGGAGGCTGAGACAGGAGGATTGCAGGTTTGAGACCAGCCTCAGCAACTTAGCAAGACCCTGTTTCAAAATAAAAAATAAAAAGGTCTGGGGGTGTAGCTCAGAGGTAGAATGCCCCTGGGTTCAATCCCTAGTACCAAAATAAATAAATAAATAAACGCATAAATAAATACATAAACAAACAAGTTCCCCTTTTGGAAAAGGGAGTGTCTGATCAAACTTTCTTGGAGTCCCCTGTGAGCCCTAAAACCAGCCAATTCTAGCACCCCCCCCATCATTCTGTCTTTGGTTCTTCTGGAATCCCCAGGGTCGGGTGGATCCACTGCACTGATTCACTAGCTGTTCTTTAGATCTCTTGACCTTGGTCTCTACCTACATCTGCAAAATAAAGAAAATAATAGCTAGGCCAGGGCGTGGTGGCGCAAGTTTATAATCCCAGTACTTTGGGAGGCAGAGGAGACCAATCCGGGTTCGGCCAGCCTCAGCACACTCTCTTTCTCTCTCTCTCTCTCTCTCTCTCTCTCTCTCTCTCTCTCTCTCTCCTTTCTCTCTACTTAGTGAGGCCCTCCACAACTTTGTGAGACCCGGTTTCAAAATAAAGTATAAAAAATAGGGCCGGGGGCGTAGCGCGGAGGTAGAACGCCCCTGGATTCAATCCCCGGTACTGCAAAAAAGAAAATAATAGCTAACTGGGAAGATGTTCACAGGCATCCGATAAAGTAATAGAGGTAAAGACATGGCCCATAAGCATCCCTTGACAAGCAGCTGTTTTTAGTAGCGATTATTTATCTACATCCAAGCTTTGGTGCAGCGTGCTATGGAAACACTTTCTATGAAGTAGGCGGAGAAGGTTGATGGGCAACGGGTTCAGAAGTCAGTACACAAACACAGTTTTTGGGATATCCAGGTCTTGGGGTCTTCATTTACAAAGGATCGGGAAGAGGGATGGGTTAGATTTCCAAAGATTTTCTCTCAGGTCAGAGTGCTTCTCGTTTTCTTGTTTTTAGCCCAGGTAAATGACTGGCTTTTCCTGGTATCAGCACAGATCAATCTGGGCCTTCCATTCCTCTAGAGCAGACCCAGGCTGGGAGCTAAGGATTGCAGCCAGGAGCTGAACGCAGAGCTCCGGCTCACCAAGCAGGAGTCCTTTCTCACTACCACACCCGCCAGTGTTAGAAAAGTGGATGGGGCAGTTGGTCCTTTTCTTTCTAGTCATTAAAAATAATAAAAGGCCCAAGAAGACAGAAAACCACAAGACAAACCATCATTTCCTGACCCTTCTAGAGCGGGCGATTGAATATGTATATGTTACATATATATGCGTGTGTGTGTATACTTACATGTGAAATGAACACATGTACTTGGAATGTATCCATATACCCACTTTTGCACCCATGTATGCACGTGTGTATGTATATACCTACAAAACTGCACAGAGGCCACCATTTTTACAAATTCCATTCATGTTGATATTGATTTCAACTTTATATTTTCTTGTCCCTCAAGTCAAATTCTTATACAAAAGACACGCTGCTGTATCTTCAGGGAGCAAAAAGTACTCCCAAAGTTTTGAATTGGCATGTATTTTTAGTCATTATTTTAAAAAAATTATAATTTTATTGGAGAAAATGCAGAAACAGCAACATGAGTCACTTTGAATCCGAGCATCCTAACATAATGGCTCTCAGCGTTTGGTGTCATTTCTTCCTGTTTCCTTCCTTTAAAAACTTATCTTCAATATTCTTCTTTTTACAACTCTTGGCTAAAGTACGTTAAATCAATAAAACAACTTAGTGATCTAACTGACAATATTTGCCCTTATTTCCTCCCCCAGTAGATTTGAAATTCCTTGAGGCAGGAGCCATGTCTCATTCGACTTTCTATGTCTGCATTTTTCTCTCTCTCCCAGGGCCTACTGCAGTGACTCGTCCTGCCAGTATTCAATGAGTGTTGCTGACTTGTATTTTGCATGAAAATTGTAGAAGACCTACAAAGCCCTGGGAATAAAGATTCAAGTGTCAAATGAAGGATGGGTTTAAATTGAAGACACCGTAATACAGTATCTGTGCTATTCCCGGGAGACCAACCTAATTCCAAAGAGGTGCTCGCTCGACATTGGAATTTCTATTTTCTCCAAGGTAAGAGCGTTCCAATTTATTAGGTCCATTCACCACAGCGGCCCAGATTCCTGTCATTCAAATCTAGTTGGCCTACAGAAATGGATTTATGCAACAGGAACACGCCAAGTCGATTTTCATTAACAAATGTCCCTGCTTAGTCTCCACAGGAAATGGCAGAACTGCTTTCTCCTGATAAAGAGGATTCACTGATGAAGAGCCGCTCTTAATCTCTGAGTGTGCCTTGATTGTTCTGGAAGGTTCTTTCCCAAAATAAATGTGGGAGGTCTGGATTTCACTGGAGTTTTTCCACCTCACCCTTATTCAGCCCACAAAAGGAGAGCTGGGGCCAAGTATAGATGGGTCTGAGACCGACTACCTCATTATCGCACCTTTGTCTCAAATTTTGTTTATTTATGTATGTATGTATTTATTTATGTATTTATTTATTTTGTACTAGGGATTGAACCCAGGGGCATTCTACCTCCAAGCTACACCCTCAGCCTTTTTTATTTTTTATTTTGAAACAGGGTCTCACTAGGTTGGTCAGAGTCTCTCTAGTTATATCTGTACAGTATCTAGTCTAATCTGTACAGTATTATTGCTTAGTTTTTTAAGTGTTGGGGAACTCCCAACTGATGTGTGTATGTGTGTGTGTGTGTGTGTGTGTGTGTGTTGAATTGAATTGAATTGAATCCAGGGGCATTCTACCTCTGAGCTATATTCCCAGCCCTATTTTATTTTATTTATTTATTTATTTATTTATTTATTTATTTATTTATTTAATTTTGCAGTACTGGGGATTCACCCCAGGGGCATTCTACCTCTGGGCTATGCCCCCAGCCCTATTTTTTACTCTTTATTTTGAAACAGGGTCTCGCTAAGTTGCAGAGGGTCTCACTAAGTAGCTGAGGCTGGCCACGAACCTGCAATCCTCCAGTCTCCGCCTCCCAAGTACTGGGTTTACAAGTGTGCGCCACCACGCTTGGCTTTTTTTTTTTTTTTTTGTGGTACTGGGGTTT
>PVJS01063429.1:0-10487 GCA_004027185.1 Glis glis | reverse complement strand
ACTGGAGACCCTTTACTTTTTTTTTTTTTGCAGTACCGGGGATTGAACGCAGGGGCTTTCCACCTCCGCGCTACGCCCCCGGCCCTATTTTTTATACTTTATTTTGAAACCGGGTCTCACGAAGTTGTGGAGGGCCTCACTAAGTAGAGAAAGAGAGAGAGAGAGAGAGAGAGAGAGAGAGAGAGAGAGAGAGAGAAAGAGAGAGAGAGAGAGAGAGAGAGAGAGAGAGACAGGGAGAGAGAGAGCGAGAGAGCTGAGGCTGGCCTCCCCCTCCCAGAGTACTGGGATTACAAGCGTGCGCCACCACGCCCGGCTGACCTTTACTTTTAAGGTGCAGGTCCTTTCCACTCCTTGGAAGCTTTGAGCTCACTGAAGGACTGTAGAGACACAGGAACAGTGATGTCTTTGGCTTCTGGAGGTTCCGGGGGTTTCTGACATGACAACTCTGGGTGGTCTAAGCAAGGGGTTTAACATAGACTGTGTGGGCTTTCCTGATGGGAGCCCTATCACACCCAAACTTTGAGAAGGCTGAGGGGCAGGAGAGAAGGAGGGGAACAGGATGAGAAAGGGGGAGAGGAAATATCCAGCCTCAAGGTCTGGCTGGGAAGTTTCTAGACCTACCGGCAGAACAAGGCCTCGCTGCAAAGACTCGCAACATGGCCCCAGGAGCTAAACCCTGTTACCTTCACCACCGAAACTCTACTGCTTTTATTTTATTTTATTTTATTTTATTTTTATTTATTACATTTATTGGTGCATTGTAGTTATGATAAGTAGCTTTGATAAGTGTCAGGGTATCAGAAGCATGCATGCACACATTGCTCATTTAGCCCTTGCTGCTTTTATTTTTACTCTTGTCTCTCTCTTTTCTGAACAAGTTTCCTACAAACAATTCTCCAACTCCCATTCCTTACTTGTTCTTAAAATTTCTCTAAGAAAAACAAACGCCGTCTATAAGTATAATTAGCTGCACATGCACATGGTTTTTGTACGGTGCTACTGTACTTGAAGTTTTGCAGATTTACTTTTAAGGCCTCTAATTTAACTTAGATTGCTATAAAAGTCACTCAATAAAGAGGCATTTAAAAAATAATTTTATCCCCTAAGACTGGAACTTTCAATCAGATACTAATAGATGAGCAATCTGAAAAAAATTCAAATACAAGTGTAGAAAACTAATTTGGAACAAACAATACTTTAACTGAAACAGTGTCAGACGGAGACACTTGTCAGTAGATTAATTGAACAAATGGGTGGTTAACATCTTAAAAATTTGGTGTGCATAGAAAGTCAACAGAAAGACTATTCTGTATTATACCAATCAAGTCCTCAGCAAAGAAACCCGACATTCCATTCAAGGCAAATCTTACTAGTCTTTTGTTTTTCTACCCCAAGAATAAAAATTTCTTTGAAGGATAATATGCAATTGAAGAGACACTAAGCAACAGCTAGTACACTTGCTATATGTGCAAGTAAAAGGCATTTTGGGGAATATTTTTGGTCCAAATTCTATTTACCAGGAGGTTTCCAAAAGAATCGTTGTGAATTGCAAAAGCTATGGAAGATACTACTTTAGAACTTGAAGGAGGCGAGAAGAAAAGACACAACCTCCTGGTGGTCCTGGCTACATTTACGTGGTAGGTGCTCCACAGATCCAGGCTGAGGAGTGGCATGCCCCGCCGCTGCTGCACGGTGGTCTCTGCACAGGAGGTGAGTGCCGGAGCTTCACGTTAAGACAGGCCTATCGCAGAGCCCACGCCCCTTCCTTGCGGGTAGACTCCTGGCTTGACCTTGTCTCGGTTCAGTTGCCATGGTTGTTTCTCAACTCAGGAAGGACCTGCATTTGGGGCATGTGACGTTTTGTTGTATGACACCCCCAGCATGGAGGGATATTAGCATTCTTGGGCTCACCAACTACAGGTCACATGCTCACCCCAGGCCTTTTGGCAGCCACCGTGAACCACTTCTGCACGCTGCTAAAGGCACTCTTTTGAGAACTCCCTACTGGGTTACGTCCTTTCTGGGGCAACCTTCAGATTTCCCAAGTTTCAAGCACAGGAGAAAGCAAAGGGCACACGACAGAATCTGAAAAGGGAGGTCTAAAGGCCACACCCACTGATGTTGCAGGAATTTGGCAGCAACAGTATGAAGAGAGTATGGAGCAGAACGATAAAGCCACCTTAGGGGTGCAGGGCCGGGGAGGAGGAAAAGCGGTAAGGATTTGTTGAAAAAGTAAATCAGACCCTACACATCCCAATATTCCCTGAAATTCATAATTCCAGAGTCCATAATTGATATTCATTGAAAAGATCCTGCAGGATTCAAGTGTGCTCGGAACATTCTGCTGAAGAGGATAAAGGTGGAGGCCCACAATAATGCCTGGTAAGTAGTAAGCCCACAGCAAATATGGGTTTAGTTGGTGACTATTCTAGAAATATTCTGCAAAATATTTAAAATCTGGCTGCTACAGGCTTAACTTCAATTACCTGAAAAAATTAATAGACCTCACTCCTGTAGCATTGGCACTTTTCCTTTTTTGGAGAATTCAGCACTCTCAGGCTCCAACAGTCTATCAATTCAATGAAAACAGTCATGCTCATGCATTGGCTTATTGACTTATCTACCGCGTTCAAGAATGGGTAAGAAATGCTCCTGGGAGAAGACTGCGGGTCTTCCTTTCAGGTCCAGGGAGACAGACATGCACAGGATAGGAAGGCAGTAAGCTGGCAGATGTGGTGCCCCATGCACACTGCCACAGGAAACGAATTCTGTGTGCACTCCCAGGCTGTCAATCAAAATTGGCATGTAAATGAATTAACATGACTTATATGCAGTGAATAGCATGACATGTATATTTACAAACATTTTATGATATTATGCATGCTATTTTATACCCTGAATTTCAAATTTAACAACATGGTATATACCTCATTAAATATTCTGCCTTAACATTTTTTTGAGGGGGTGGTTCTGGGTATTGAACCCATAGACATTTTACCTCCAAGCTATAGCCCCAGCCCTACTTTACTTTTCATTTTGAAATAGGGTCTCGCTAAGTTACTGAGGGTCTCACTAAGTTACTGAGGTTGTCCTTGAACCTGTGATTCTCTTGTCTCAATCTCCCAAGTACTGGGATTACAGGCATGTGACACCATGGCTGGCTTAACTTAGTTTTTTTAAAACAAACAATGTTAAACTGGGTGTGGTGCACCTATAGGGTACGCCTGTGAACCCGGCAACTCTGAGGCAGGAGGATCGCAAGTCCAAGGCCTCTGAGGCAACTTATTGAAACCCTGTCTCAAAATACAAAGGGTTAGGATATAACTCAGTGTTAGAGTGCCCCTGAGTTGAATTCCCAGTACCAAAAACAAAAACAAAAAGTTATTTAGAGCAGTTTAAATTTGCCCATAAAACTGAGCAGAAGGCACAAAAATTTTCCACATACTCCCACCCACACATGCATAACCTTTCCTGTTATCAGCGCCCCATCAGAGTGGCGCATTTGTTACCAGTGATGAACCCACGCGACACATGGCCATTACCCCAAGCCCACAGCTCGCAGCAGAGTTCTCTTGTTGCATACTGGCCATGTATCCACCTTTATGGGATCATCAGAAGACCTTCACTGGCCGAAAAATCCTGTGTTCCGCCCATTCATCCCTTCTTCCTCCAAGTCCTACCTGGCACCTTTCTTTTTTTTTGCGGTACTGGAGATTGCACACAGAGGCATTCTATCTCCCCAGCCCTATTTTTTATATTTTATTTTGAAACAGGGTCTCACTAAGTTCAGGAGAGCCTCACTAAGTAGCTGAGGCTGGCTGCGAACCTGTGATCCTCCTGTCTCAGCCTCCCAAGCACTGGGATTACAAGTGTGCGCCACCACGCCCGGCTGTGGCACCATTTTTTTAATACCTACATAAATATTCCATTGTAAGGAGGAGATACATCAAATGTATTCAACCAGTCTCCCAATAATGGGCTTTTAAGATGATTTCAGATTCTAATAGCTGGATATTTGTATACAAGTGTAACTTTTTCCTTACCATATATTCCTAAGAGTGGAATTTCTGGGCCAAAGGATATGCACATTTTGATGCATTTTGAAACTTAACAACGTTTAACAAGTCCTGGTCCCAAGAGGGCTGCCCCAGACAGGCTATTTTCCCACACTTCAACAGTGAATACTTATAAACAAAACATCTAATTAGATAGAAAACAGAACTATGTTGACTGTCTTTGATTACTCACTAGATTGAACATTGGTATATTATCATTTAGTATATATATCTATATTTTTTGTGACATTATTTCTGGGGCCATTCATGTTTTCTTACAGAATCTTGCCACAGTTTGGATACAGTTAAACTGTGTCCCTTCACTGACCAGGTGCTAAAGAGACTAGCCCAGCTAGGGGCAGGATGCTCTCCATGGAGACAGTAAGGAAGAGGCCCAAGGAGTATTTCTGAAATCTTTGAGTACTAGGGACACACAAGGGACTCCGGTTGATAATGAAGAACCCTCAGTGGGGCAAGGGAAGTGGTACAAGGGAAGGGGAAGGGCAAGAAAGAAGTGAATCAGTGGAATTACTATCATAAACAATGTGTACATGTGAGAATAAACCAATATCATTCTCGGTACTTCAAACGGGTGGGGGGAGGCGGGGGAACACTAAGAGCTGTGTGCATGTATGTTAACATCGAATAGATATTCATTGTGATGTGAGACTACAATGCACCAATAAAAGCATGTTAAAAAAAAGAAAAAAGAAATCTTTGAGGTTGCCCATTATGGGCCCAGGGCAAATTAGATCTCGGGACCAAGCCTGGGGTTCTGGATGCCCAGGGACCCCTAGGGATGGTGCTCTCTGCTCCCAGCCCTGGTCCAAGCAGGCGCAGGTACAACTCATGCGGCAGACTCTGGAGCACCTGTGTGGTGCCAGGGATGGCAGGTGTGCAGGATGGGAGCTACGAGGTCACGGCGGCTTCCTCCAAGGTTTCAAAAGAACGCCCGGGGAACCAGGCGGTGGCCCACCACAGTGGTAGAGGTGGTGCATAGATTTTCTACTGGGAGAATGTCTAGAGAAGCCCTGGGGATGGAGCTGCAGTCAGGACCCCAGGAAGACAGAGCTGCCAGCATCATGCAGCGCCCCCTGGGAAAGCTGCAGGCATCGGTGTGCAGCCCTCAGAGCAGCAAGGTGACTTGCCACCAGCAAAATTGTAGGTTTAGCAAAACTGCCGAAGACCTTGGTGGCTGCCTTCCACCATGTGCACAGAACGCCAGAGCTGGAGCTTCATGACTCACTGCCTGCCCTCCTGGGTTTCAGTCCTATATGGGGGAGGTTGCTCCTTTCTGTTTCCTTATTTCTTCCTTTTGGAAGAGGAATGTTGACCTTGTGCCTGTCCCACCACTGCACCTGAGAAGTAGATAACTTGTTTTTTGAGTGTTCAGGCTGGTGACTAGAAGGCTGCCTGAGTTTCAGAGGACCCTTCTGATCTGACTGGAACTTCTGAGTGATGCTGGAGTGAGTTAAGATTTGGGGACTACTGGGAATGGAATTTTTGTGTTCTGCATTGTGAGACAGACATGATGCTTGGGGCCTGAGGTGAAATGCTATGGTTTGGATATGGGTTAAGCGCATCCCCAAAGGTTCACGTACTGGAAGTTTAGTCTCCACCGTGGCAATGTTAAGAGAGGCCTTTATTGTCTCAATGTTAGGTGAGACCTTTAAGGGGCAGAGCCTATGGGAGGTCATTAGGTCTTTTAGGGGTGCTGCCCTGGATAGTTCCCAGGGGACCCTGGTTAGTGTTTGCAAGAGGGTGGTTATAAAGAGCAAGACTGGCCCCTCCCTGGTCTCTGGCTTCCCGCCTTGCCACATACGCGCTGCCTCCCTCCCGCGGTCCTGCCATCATGTGACATAGTCAAGGGACCCCGCCTGAGCCAGAGCCAGGGCCATGCTGTCTGGGCTGTCAGTCTACCAGCCTCTAAAACTGTGTGTTAGTCAGCTTTCTGTTGTGGTGACCAAAATACCTGACAAGAACAACTTAAAGAGGGAAAGGTTTGCTTTGGCTCATGGTTTTGGAAATTTCAGCCCATACTCAGCTGGCTCCAAGGCAGACTCATTATGGTGGAAGCGTGTGGTGGAAGGAAACTGCTGAGCTCACAGCAGGCTGGGGGGGGAGGGGAGAAGGGAAGAAAAGAGGGAGGGAGGGAGTTAGAGAGAGGGAAAGAAGAGGAGGGGCGGGGCTAGGGACAATAGTTCCCAAGGGCACCACCTCAGGTACCTGCTTCCTTCAACCACATCCCACCTGCCTTCAGTTTCTACGACCTCCCAGTAGCCAGCTCATGGATTAATCACTGATGAGCTTAGAGCTCCTAGGATCCAATCTTTTCCCAATAGCCCCACCTCTGGATATTGCTGCATCAGTGACCCAGCCTTCAAAATAGGAGAAACTATGGGGGACATTTCAGATCCAAACCATAACAAATTATGAGCTACCTAAGACATTTTTCTAATAAAGTACCCAGCCTCAGGCATTTTGTTATAGCAACGGACAACAGACTAATACAAATCTGTAAAAAACTCTACGTCAAGCCTGTTATATGTATTACAAATGTATTTTTCTATATTAATAAAAAGAAATGGATTTATTGCCTACTGGAGTTCAGATATCAGAAATTAACCGATCACACAAAGTGTAGAGCTACTTCAGAGAATTATGATATAATTATCTAATCGCCAGTATTTGTTTCTACAACTCTGAGTAGTACTTAAGTACATTGGAACATTGAGAAAATCAACAGAATTCCTAATTAACTAGACTGAAAATAACACTGACTCTCACAATCAGAATCTTAGGAATTGCTTAAGAATAAGGATTTTCTAGCCGGGTGTGGTGGTGCACGCTTGTAATCCCAGTACTTTGGGAGGCGGAGACCGGAGGATCCGGGTTTGCGGCCAGCCTCAGCTCTCTCTCTCTCTCTACTTAGGGAAGCCCTCCGTAACTTCGTGAGACCCGGTTTCAAAATAAAGTATATAAAATAGGGCCGGGGGTGTAGCGCGGAGGTAGAAGGCCCCTGGGTTCAATCCCCAGTATCGAAAAAAAAAAGAATAAGGATTTTCTTCCATCTTTTGAATGATATTATATATATATTTATAGACAGAGAAACATTCCCCACTTTACCTGAATGTTGTCGAACTTGAGGCCCGGCATGGTGAGGTTCTCCTTGTCTATGAACACAGTGCTGTACTGCTGGGTCGCTACAGAAATCAGGACATCTCTGGTTGCCTGGCTGGGAAGCCAAGCATCGTTTCTTCGGTCCATCTCGCTCATGCTCAGGGCGGTGGCAAAAGGGTCATCGCTCCCGGCAAATACGGTCTGTATCTGCGAAAAGGGTTTTGGAGATTCAGGGATTTCCAGTGAAGCCGTCGAAACACCTGATTCTGATCTTTCCATCCCTGCAGAGTAAGATGGGTCGGGAGAATCAGGAGACTTTTCTCCCACAGAGGCAGTGAGTGAAGACAACTTTTCTGGAACTGAAGAGGCTGCGTTGGGATTGCTGACAGAAATGAAAGTGGAAGTGGTGAAGGAGTCAAAGAAGTCAGAGGCCAAGGAATTCGTGTTGATGGTGTCTCCAAAAAATTTGCTCAGGCTGGGACTGGGCTGGACCACCTGAGGAGGGGTCTTGGCTGATGTCTCGCTTGCGCTGCTGAAACTCGGAGATTTGACCATCTGAGACTCAAAGCCATCGTGCAGAAACAAGGGTGCCTGCGAAGGAGCTGGATTTGCCTGGCTGAATATGGTACACACGGGCACGGGCTCATCTTTGGAAGAGGACTGACTAGAAGACATTTCTGAAACCTGCTCTTCTGGGTAAGCTTTTTCATCCCCGGGCACCAAGTCCTCTGCACCGGCGTCCTCAACCGTGGCTGTGCCTTTCACTTCCTCCTGTGCTGAGTCTTCTTTGTAAGATGCTCTGCTATCAGGGGTCATGTCTGAAATGTCTCTGGGTGTATCATCTCCATCAGTTTCACTGTCGTTGCTCAGAATGTCCATTTCTTCTTTGTCTGTGATAGTCTCGAGTCTGTGATCAGTGCGGCCTTCTACGGGCTCCACGACATCCTGCAAACAGCCCAGGTCGCCCACATCATCTTCGCTGTTATTTGGAGAGTCAGAAATGAGGACACTCTCCATCATGTGCTCATTGAGCTTATCTACGAAGTTGTTAGAATCTTCTGATATGGTTTCATTCCCTTCAGACCCGAACTCATCTCCTCCGAGATCAATGGTTTCCTCATGATACAGAAGCTGCCCCTGTTCCTCCCGAGCCACCTGCTGCGTGATGCTCACAGCTCCCACCTGGGCCGGAGCAGACTCCTCAGTCATGCTCTGGTCATTGCTTGCAGCGTTCTCCATGTTATCTGAAAAAAAAGGCAGTCACATATCAACCACATCAGCTGTCTACATGAGGTATTATTAAGCCACTTTTATCTTGTTTTTCAATTGAAGGAATATTTATTGGTTATATATTTAAATGGCCTCCAATGTAGAAACTTCTCTTCCTCTAGCTTTATTTATTTTTAATTGGGGTAAAATATGCATAACATAAAATTTACCCTCTTAATCACTTTTAGGTGTACAGTTCAGTGGTGTTAAGTACATCCACGGTGTTGCACAACCAATCTCAGGAACTCTTTCATTTTGCAAAACTAAAATTCTGTACAGATTTAAAACTTCCCCTTGAGCCCATCCCCAGGCAACCATTCTAATTTCATCCCTATGAATTTGACTAGATACCTCATATAAGCGGAATCATAACATAACTGCCCTTTTGTAATTGGTGTATTTTACTTAGCATTATTTCCTCAAGGTTTATTCATGCTGTAAGTTGCATGTGTCGGAATCTCCTTTCTTTTTATGGGTGAATACTAGTTCATTGTATGTCTGTAGCATAGTTCGCCCATTTATCTGTTAGTGGACACTGGATTGTTTATACCTTTTAGCTATTGTGAATACTGCTATTATGAACATGAACATATGACTATCTCTTCAAGACCCTGCTTTCATTTCTTTTGGGTAGCGCCTCAGAAGTGGAATTGCTGTATCATCTGGTAATTCTATTTTTTTGAGGAATTACACAAATTTTTCATAACCGTGTGACCATTTTACACACCTATCAACCACACACAAGCATTTCAATTTCTCCATATCCTCACTGACACTGGTATTTCTTGTTTTTACTTAAAATTTGTTTATGCCATATAAAAAGCAAACAAAAATTGTTTATAGTAGTAGTCACTCTAGTATGTGTGAGGTTTTCAGATTCTAAATACTATTTATTTATTTTTTTTTGCGGTACTGGGGATAGAACCCAGGGGCATTCTACCTCCGAGATACACCCCCAGCCCTATTTTTTTTAGTCTTTATTTTGAAACAGGGTCTCACTAAGTTGCCGAGGGACTCACTAAGTAGCTGAGGCTGGCCGCGAACCCGGATCCTCTCTCAGCCTCCCAAGTACTGGGATTATAAGCTTACGCCACAACGCCCAGCCTACTATTTATTTTTTTAAGACTCAGTTGAAGTCTCTTCTCTTCCATGAAGCTCTCCCATGGCACTCGAACCTATACTAATTCCATCACCCTCTCCCTTTGAGCTTACAATTTTGCCTGCTTAATTGTAGGAATTTGAGCTACTGAGAACAGCTCGAGCAACTGTTAAGAAGACAAAAAGTGCTCACTGAGCACTGACTGCAGCTGACAACAGGAAAACTAGGTCACATTCATTGGCACTCTCTATGTACTTGCTATCTGACAATAAGGGTAAAACTAGATAACACTTATTGGCACTACTACGTGCCCGGTTATCTGTCTGTCTGTCTATCGGATCTTCAGGCACAGCCACTAAGATCCTCCCCATTTTGCTTTTGCAGGTGAGGAAACTGAGGCTCAGAGAGGTATGTAGCTTGCTCAGAACCACACAGCTCGTTCACGTGCAGGAAAGGCACCAGCTCAAGCTGAAGTGTTGGGTTGACGCTGGCTGAGGGAGGAGGCCACAGGAGCAGTCCCATCCGAGCGGAGGGGACAGTGGGCGCAGAGCTTGGGGGCAGCAGGGCAGCGACCCACGCGCGGACGCCCGTCCCTGCAGAAAACGCCGAGGGCCGCGGGCTCCAACCCCGACGGCCGGGGCCCTGGTCCTCACCTGCCGCCCGCCCTGCGGCCGCGGAAAGGGTCGCCTGCCGCCGTGACCAGGGTCGGGGAGAAAGTGACAGGAGCCGGGGAAGACAGGATCCGGGACTCCGCGCGGCTGCTGCGCCTGCGCGTGCCCGCCCTCGGCGCGCCCACTTCCGCGCATGCCCAGTTCAGGAGCCGGAAGCGCGGTGCACATCCGGTCCTCTGCGGTGGGCGGGGCCTAGGCCCAAAGTGTGGAAAGGGGGCGGGGCAAGTCTAGGAAACCCGGAAGGGAATCCTGGCAGTGGAGTCAGATTCTGAG
>PVJS01063428.1:0-10487 GCA_004027185.1 Glis glis | reverse complement strand
GACTTGGAAGTTAGACCAGGGACCATGAAATTATTAGAAGAAGCCATAGGTCCAACACTCCATCATATAGGCACAGGTAGAAACTTCCTCAACAAGACCTCCAAAGCACAGGAAATTAAAACAAGAATTAATAAGTGGGATAGCATTAAACTACAAAGCTTCTGCTCATCAAAGGAAACCATCAAGAGCTTAAAGAGAAAGTCTACGGAATGGGAGATCTTTGCAAGCTATCCTTCTGACAGAGGTCTAATATCTAGGATATACAAAGAACTTAAAAGACTTTACACTAAGAAAACAAACAATCCAATCAAGAAGTGGGCAACTGAAATGAATAGACACTTCACGAAAGAAGAGATACAAATGGCCAATAGATCCATGAAAAAATGTTCAACATCATTAGCAATCAGGGAGATGCAAATCAAAACTACTCTAAGATTTCATCTGACCCCAATTAGAATGGCAAGCATTAAGAAGTCAAACAACAACAAATGTTGGTGAGGATGTGGGGAAATTGGGACTCTTCTACACTGTTGGTGGGATTGCAAACTAGTTCAACCACTATGGAGATCAATGTGGAGATTCCTCAGAAAACTGGGAATGGATCCACCATATGATCCAGCTATACCACTACTGGGTATCATACCAAAGGGATTGAAACTAGAAATCAACAGTAATATATGCATACCCATGTTTATAGCAGCACAATCACAGTGGGCAAATTATGGAACCAACCTAGATGTCCATCAACAGATGAATGGATTACAAAATTATGGGAAATATACACAATGGAATTCTACTCAGCAATAAAGAAGAACAAAATAACAGCATTTGCAAGAAAATGGAAAGATGTGGAGAACATTATGTTAAGTGAGATTAGCCAATCACAAAAAAGAAGGGACATATGTTTTCATTAATATGTGCAACCTAGGGAGTAGTGGGGACACAAAAGGGACTCCAATGACAACAGAGAACCCTCAGTGATGCAAGGGAAGGGGTACAAGGGAAGGGGAAGGGCAAGAAAGAAGTGAATCTATGGAATTACCATCATAAACAATGTGTACATATGAGATTATACCAACATCATTCTCAGTGCTACATGTGGCAGGGGAGGTGGGGTGGGGGAAACCAAGAGCTGTGTGCATGTATGTTAACACCAAAATGAAAAAAAAAAGAATTAAGCCACCACCAGGATATGTGTTACTCTTGACAGCTTCACAGGCAAGCTGGTAGGTGGATAGTATAGGTTTAGCTTAGGGATATTTTGCTGTAAGAAATGAACTCTTTTTAAAAGTTAAATATACAGAGATAAAGAATAAAATAGTGGTTACTAGGGTCAGGATGAGGATGGAAAATGTGGAGATGTAAGTCAAAGGATGCAAAGTCATAAAATATGTAGAATGAACAAGTCAAAAGATCTAATACAACATAAGGACTTCGGCTAATAATAGTGTATTATCATCAAGATTTTTTCTAAATGAGTAGATTTCAGGTGTTCTTTTCTCAGAGAAGAAAAATGGGTAACTGTGTGCCAGTCAGCTTTCCATTATTATAACAAATACCTGAGATAATCTACTTATAAGGAGAAAAACATTTTTTTGGTTCAGATTTGGAGGTTTTAGGCCATGATTGGTTAGCCCTGTTGTCTTTGGCCTGGGGTGGCACATGGTGACAGGAGCAAGTGGCAGAGCAAAACCATTCACCTTTACCATACCGGTCCTTGGATCCAAACTAAAGTATGAGATGATATGGATGTTAATTTATTCTACTATAGTAATCATTACTGTATATATGTATCTTATTGTATCATGTTGTATTCCTTAAATATGCACAGTGGAATTTATTTAAAAAATTAAGCTTTCAGGGAGCAATGAATTTAAGTTGACAGTGTAGGAATATATTTTAAAATAGAGAAATAATGAGAATAATATAGTTCAATAAAAATCCTACTAGGTGCTGAACCATTTTCTCTAATGATTTTTCTTGAAAATAGTCTTTCCCATTCCCAACTGTGTTAGTCAGCTTTCCGTTGCTCTAACAAAATACATGGGAAATACAACTTAAAGGAGGAAAGATTTATTTTGGCTCAAGGTTTCAGTCCATGGTCACTTGGCTCTGTCATTTCTGGGCCTGAGCTGAGGCAGAACATCATGGTGGGAGAGTGTGGAGGAGTGTTATGGTTAGCCCTAGAAGGACCCCTGAAGAGCTCAGGGTTGATATAGTAAGGTCATGAAGGTTGTAATCTCATCAGTATGGATTTATCTGGGTGGTGGCCAGGGTCAGTAGGGTGTGGCTGGAGAAGGTGGGTCCCTGGGGGGTGTGGCTTTGGGGATTATATATGGTTCCTCCTCCCCTTGCTTGTGCTGCTGCTCTCTCCTGCTTCCGGTTCCCATGATGTGAGGAAGAGAGCTTGTGTGCTCTCTCTCTCTCTGCTTCCCACCGCCATGCCCTGAAATCCAGATGCTGGCCTCACCTGGACTGAACCCAGAATTTCCAAGGAAACCATGAACAAGTAAATCTTCTGTCCTCTAAGTTGTATGGTCAGGTCTTGAAGATTATAGCAGTGAGAATGCTGACTGACACAAGGAGCAAAGCTGCTCACCTCATGGCAGCCAAGAAACAGAGAGAGAAAGAGAGCAGAGGAAGAAAGGGTGGGTCCCAATATACACCACAACAGGCACACCCCCAGTGATCTACTTCTTTCAACTAGGCCCCATCTCCTAAAATTTCCACCATGTCCCAATGGTGCCACCAGCGGGGAACCAAGTCTTCAACACATGAGCCTTTGTGGGTCATTCCAGATTCAAACCACAGCACCAACCAAGCTGTGGTTAGGAGTTCTACCAGCTTTTACCAAGCTGTTTCACAGGGAAGAATTGGCAGTTCATTAGGATATTAATAGTTGATCCCCAAAAGTGAGGTAAAATAAGCTTGAATTTTCTTGCTTTATATTCCTCTTTTGTAGATTCAGAATATATTAAAATTTTGAAGGCTCAGAAATCCTGCAGTTGAAAAACCTGTTTAACTTTATTTAACTTATAGCTTCCCAAACTTATAATTAAGGTAGGCATTTTTACATAACCTCAATGAACATTTCAGGGAGTACCCATGTTCTAAAGTACAATTTATGCAAAACTCTGAGCTAAAGAAATGCATTTCAATGATAAACAAAGAAATATAGAAAGAGTTGGAGATAAATTTCAAGACTAATTTTCACTGTGTTTTGTAAGCCTCTTAGCTTGTTCTACCCACCCCAAACTTCTCTATATCTACTGAGTCACTTGCGGTGAGTCATCTATGATTTTCTTCAGAGATTTGAGTCTCTGGGCAGGAAAATAAAGGAGATGAGTAAAGGTTGCCCAGATTTTATATTCATTTATCTTTCTAGTTAAACTCTATGGCTTTAGAATAGAGAGGAGGGTGGGGAAGAGAGCTGGCTATAAATATAGTTGAGCAGACCAGGATTTTATCTACTAAATCATGACTTCTGAACAAAAGAACAAGACAATACAACAACAACAAGACAAGATATGTCTCCTGGCCCTGAGAAAGGACATGGTTAGAAAGAAGAATTTTTAAATGATTAAGAGATCTCTAAATGGAATTGGCTGGTGGGAACAGGAGACTGGTACAGAAGGATAAAACTGTAGAGGAAAATGGATGGCAAAAAAAGAAGTAGCCCAGTGGAGGTGGCGGTGAATTATTTTCAAGTGAAATTGCAGTGAAATGGTTTGGAAATAATACGTGTCATTTCAGATGCCGAACTGCTAATATTCATACTGTGGAGTAAAAAAGAACATTTTGATTTTTCTGACAATGAATAAACTTGTTATTCAATTAAGTGGAATAAATATTGATTGTGTATCATGCATGGTACAGTTAAAAGGAATGTTAGAATATAAAAGAAAAATTCTGGTTTAAAAGAAGGAATACTATAAATACTTTAGAAGAAAATAAGTATATACAAATAACTCAGATGAGGCAGAATACTATCATTTTTGAGCAGAAGAGTAATGGGTTTAGGATTGAGTTTGGGAATATTAATCTTCCAGTGGTAGCCAGAATGGGTTGGAATGTAGAAAGTCGAGGTAAAGAGACTACAGGAATAAAAATGGAAAAAGCCTTGGTTTGCAAACAGGGATATGATAGATTTCAGGAATTAAGTCAGGTGGTCGGCAAACTTTCTTTAAAGGGCCATATAGTGAATATTTTTCGTCTTTGAGTGTCATATGGTCCATGCAGTGGGCAAACAGCCATAGGGAACAGGCAAATGGATGTGGTTGTTGTTTTCTAGTAAAATTTTATTTACAAAAACAGAAATTAGGAAACAAAGAGGACTTCAGATAAATAAAGGAAGATACTGGTAGAATAGTGGAAGGGGACTTGGGGAGGGAGGTAGGGAGGTGAAAAGGAAGATTTGGTGATGGAAATAGTTCAAATAATCCTATGATCATATACAAAATTGTCAATCAATACCAATTTTAATATTATGTTTGGGGAGGAGGAGGGAGCAGGGTGGGACCCGGAGGGAAACACACAAGTGCTGTGTGTATGTATTTACCAATAACTCTGAACCTCACGACGATATATAATTACAATGCACCAAAAACAAAACCAAACCCCCAAAACAACAGATGGCAGGCCTGAGCTGGTTTATGGATTGCAGTTTTCCAATCCCTGAACTGAATAAAGGAAGTTTAAAGTCAGCCTCTATTGGAAGTACGAATCCCTAAGGTCTATTAGTAAGTATTAAAAACTAAACTGGTAGCCAGGCATGGTGGCTCACACCTGTATTCCCAGTACTTGGGAGGCTGAGACAGGAGGATCGCAGGTTCAAGGCCAGCCTCAGCAACATAGTGAGGCCCTCCACAACTTAGTGAGACCCGTTTCCAAAAAAAAAAAAAAACATAAAATAGGGCTGGAGGTGTAACTCGGCAGTAGAATGCCCCTGGGTTCAATCCCCAGTACCACAACAAAACAAAACAAAAAACTAAACTGTATCATAAAGATATAAAAGATGTGATATTTAGGAATAATAATGAACAAATCATGGTTTACTAATCCCATTTAAAAGAGAGTTATTAGGTTTTCCATATTCAACAGCAGCAGACTAACTTGATACAGACCAACTTTTCTTTTTTTTTTTTTTTGCGGTAACGGGGATTGAACCCAGGGGCTTTCTACCTCCGCGCTACACCCCTGGCCCTATTTTTTATACTTTATTTTGAAACCGGGTCTCACGAAGTTGCAGAGGGCCTCACTAAGTATAGAGAGAGAGAGAGAGAGAGAGAGAGCGAGCTGAGGCTGGCCGTGAACTTGGATCCTCTGGTCTCCGCCTCCCAAAGTACTGGGATTACAAGCATGTGCCACCACGCCCGGCCCCAACTTTTCTATTGAAAGAAACTAGAACAGTTCTGTGTGTAGTGTATGTGTGTGCATTCAGGTATTCACACCAATGAGCTAGCAAGGTGCTAAGGACTCGTGGGTATTAAAATATAGCAAGATACATATGACAGAGGAGTAAATGGAATTAATATGTTCAAAGATCCTTTCACAGTTCAGCAATTGGCAAAACCCTTTAGGTTATATTTTTACTAAAACAAGGATGAGTGCATTTTGTAGTTTTTGTAATTATTGAAATAACTGTAGATGAATATATTGTATATGTAGGAAGCTAACAGAAAGGGAAATGGTATGATAAAATACTACATAGTCTAGAGTAAAGCAAGAAAGCAAGAAAAAAGAAATATAGAATAAGTGGGTGTTATGGTTAGATATAGAATGTCCCCTGTAGAGCTCATGTATTGATGTTCAGAGTTGATATAATTAAGTCATAAGGGTTATAATATCATCAGTAGATAAATCCATTGTAATGGATTTACTGGGTGGTAGCGTAGGCAGGTGGGGTGTTGCTGGAGGAGGTGGGTCTCTGGGGGTGTGGCCTTGAAGATTATATATGGTCCCTATTCCCCTTCCTTGCTCCCTCTGCTTCTGGCCTCCATGATGTGAGAGCAGAGCCCTTGTTCTCTCCCTCTTTCTGCTTCCTGCCGCTGTGCCCTGAGCTCCACAGACCCGGCTTGACATAGACCGAACTCTGAAATCTCCAGAAACTGTGAGAAAACAAATCTTCCTTCCTCTAAGTTGTGTGGTCAATTGTTTCAGATTACAGCAGTGAGAATGTTGACTGTGATAGAGGGTAAAAAAATAAATGGTAGATTTAAACCAAAATATATATCACTAATTTTATCAAATGCAAATAGACTATTTACACTAGAAAATAAAGATAGTAAAATTAGATGAAAAAATTCAAGCCGGGTGTGGTGGCACACACCTATAATCCCAGCTATTTGGGAGGCTGAGACAGGAGGATCACAAGTTTGAGGCCAGCCTGTGCAACTTCGTGAGACCTGTCTCAAAATAAAAATAAAAATAAAAATAAACTAAAAGGGCTGGGGATGTAGCTCAGTGATAGAGTGTTTAACTAGCATGTGTGGGGCTTTGGGTTCAGTCCTCAGTATACTGTTAAAAAAAATAATTCAACTATATGTTGCTTGTAAGAGCTGTACCTTGAAGATAACACTTTATCAATGTTCAAAGTAAAAGGATATAACATATGTATCTTGCAAATTATGAAAATGTAAGCTGATTTAGCTATATAAATATGAGACAAAGTACACTTTAGTAAATATAATTAGAGATGAAGAAGGGTGTCTCCTAATGATATACGTCAATTCACTAGGAAATTATGACTATCTTAAATTTGCATATGCCTTACAAAATAGCCTCAGAAATTGTCAAAATAAACAGTGAATGTGTGTGCACTAACATTTGTAAATTTAATGCATCTCTCCTTGTAACTGGTAGAATGAGCATAGAAATATCTGTAAGGATATAAAATATTTGATCCATATTAGTAAAATAGTGTTATTTGTGAGATTAATAGTGGAGAAGACTTGCAAAGTGCTTAGCCTATTTCTGGCTCATAGAATGGTCCAAGAAACTATTATTTCCCTTAAGAACTAGCAAGTCTTACAGAAAAAATATTTCTCCAGGACAATGACTGCTCCAGGCATGCAGAACATAACCACACAAACAGTTTGAGAAGATACTCAAGAGGAATAATAAAAGATTACAGAACCTTCTAGTAGTTTTCTTAGGATTTGAGTGATAGGAAAATGCTAACCCACAGGCTTCAGATGACAACTAAGATTGTGCATCTTTCTCTTTTTTTTCTGGGTCTCTCTCCTCCTCATCTCTGCTGGATTATGGGTGCAAGGGTGTGAATGTGTAAACACATCTGCAATTGTGTGAAGAGGTGAGGACTGCCATCAGGAACTGCACGGGAACTTCTGCTGGAAGTCATATGCCTAGTTTCCATTGAAATTGAAGGAAAGAAAATGCTACTTTAAAACCATTAAGAGGAGAACTCATATGCTGCACAGTATATGCCACACACACACCCCTCCCACCACACGCACACATGCCCACATACAAGCACAGCACATGCTGACTTAAACCAGTCTTTCACTGTGGCTAGAGGAGTAAAAGAAAGAAAAAAACAAAGGAAATATGTATCTTAAATTCATTAACGACTGCTTTGCAAGTCTGGAGTCCTTACCTTTTCTTAGGTGGAGGTGAGCGCCTCGGGGGTTATAAGCCATGCTGGGATCAGCATGGGCCAGAGTTTGGGTTGCTTCTGCAATCCCTTACCCCTGAGCAACTCAGAGTGAAATCGCCATGGCGGAGGGGAGCCTGCTGAGTCAGTAGGGTACAGTTTGGACAGGGTTCCCCTTCAGCTAGCATTACTCAGGAGCATGGAGTCACTCCCACTGCAGCTGCAGGTGAGAGCTGTCTGTGGTTTCCTTACCATTGGTGGATGGCTCCAGTTGGCATTTGCTGTGGGGGGGGTGGACATTGCTACTGCCCAATTCTCCTTTCTTCCCCCACTGTTTTTGCTGTTCAGTAATGTTTTCTATGGGTGATTGCTGCACTTGTGAGAGCTAGTTTTGCTCACCAGAAGTTTGCCAGATTTTAAGAAATTCAGGAAGACCGCCACAGAGAACCTGTTACATGTTGCAGCCAAAGCCCCTTTCCCCCTCTGCCACTGCCTCCTGAGAAGAGTGCTTTGTGCTTATGTCAAATGCTAAGATGCTCTCAATGGTTAGAAAAGTCGGTTTGGGACTTGTGTTCTGAAAATCAATTTGAATAGATCATAGAGAAACTGAATTTAAATATACCCTCACACCGTCGGTTCTGTGTCCGGCTTTGCCCTGCCGTTGATACCCTTGGGAAAGAGCATCCTTCACGGGGGCCACTTGCACTCTGTGACAGCATCTCTTCTAATTCCGAAAGAGTTAGGAATGTTTCATCTGAGATTCAGCAGGGTGTGGGGAAAATAACAGTGTTAGAATTTAAAAATAAATGAGAAGGGGTCATCTGTGATGACTCAAACTGTAAAGAGTTGTAACTTTAAAGAGCTGTAGCCCCAATATCTCGTCAAGTGACAATATCAAATGGGTTTTGGCTTTTGAGTCTATCGGGTAGAAATCTAGTCAAACTTTTGAGTCAATATGGCATTGAAATGTACGCAGTCTCAAGCTCTTTACCCTTTTCTGGTAATATTCCCCCCCCAAAAAATGTGGAGAAAGCAGTATTCATCTATTATTTTCCCACAAAGGCGGTACCTCTTTGCTTCCAGCTCAGCAGGACAGAGCACTGTGCCTGAGGTTGGCCGCAGGGGCAGGAGACAGCTGGCAGATATTGGCTGTCTCTATTTTAAGCCTGTGCTAGAGTGTAACGAGCCCACTGGACTTGCTTCTTCTGGACTGTCAGTAATGCACATGATGGTGTATGCACAGCACAGTGAGCACGTGCAGCCATAGAGAAGGGACAGAGGAAAGGCAGAGATGATTGGAACAGCCCTTTACTGAAGGCTCGTGCCCCAATATCACAGGGCACTAAGGAGTCCCTACTAACCTGCAGGTGCCTAGACATTAAGGGAACAAACGTGGCTACCATTCCTGGCATGGAAGATAAATTGATCTGGGAAGAGTCAGAAGCGTAGAAGTGGACATAATGGGATGCACAGGCTTCACAAGCCTGTACACTTTGCAAAACAACCCAGAAGGGTTGTGGTCAAAGAGCAAGAATATCTGCATACATCACTGAAGGCAGAACCTTGGGAGAGGAGGCAAATGTGAATTTTTATTTTGGGCGTGATAATTTTTTTCTCCACACTTTGACTTTGAATGGACCCTCTTCTGTATAGCAGCAATGGAAAAAATGTAAAATTTGGCATTGCATTTAGCTAAAATCTGAGCCCTCTGTCTATTATCTGGGGCCATGGAGTCAACAGGGCACACTCTCATCAGACTGTGACTGACCCACTGACATTGTGGGAGCATTTCTGCACTATGTCAATCATCTCTTCACGTTATTTCATGTAGTGGGTAAAGAGAGTCATTCTCTTAGTTTCATAGAGACTGCACTCTGCTATAGAAAGCTCCAGTGAACAATTATATTTACATGTGCTGAAGCTTCTTAAGAAGATGTTAAGTACATAACAACTATTTTGATTCTTGAAGCATCCTGCTTTGGGAGAATTTAAAGCCAAAATGTGGAGAATGATGTACTAAGAAATTTCTCTAGTTAGATTCAGCATTTAATATGCTCATTTGTCTGGTTGTTTGCTGTTAGGAAAAAGATAAAAACAACAACAAAAAACCCTGCATTGGCCCACTTCTGACATCTGAATGTGGTTTAAAAACTCAGATTGTGTGAATTATGTCCTGAACGGGGTTTGATGTTTCTATATACACTTCATATAGTTCACAGGTATAAATATAGGATTGTGAAAGAAACAGTCAGTATATTATTTCAACTTTTGGGGAAAGATTTCCATAGATGTTAGAATATTTTAGGATGGAATTTTCTTTTTTTGTGTGGTACTGGTGATTGAATCCAGAGGGATTCTGCCTTTGAGCTATACCCCCAGCCCTATTTTATTTTTTTATTTTGAAACAGGATCTCACTAAGTTGCGGAGGGCCTTGTTAAATTGTTGAGGCTGGCTGTGAATGTGCGATCCTCCAGTCTCAGCCTACCAAGTACTGGGATTACAGGCATGTGTCACTGTGCCTGACTTAGGATAAATTTTGAAGGCATGAAAAGATAAACCGTAGAGGTGATGCCTTGTTTCTAAGCATTACTTTGGGACCTGTTGTCAGAGGAACACAACATCCCTCTGTTCATTTTATTCTGTCTTTTCATGTCCCATGAAGTAATTTCATAATATATTTTTATGATAATATAAATAGCTTCTCCTCTCCTTACTGTAAACTAGGACTGGATATAAAATTTGCATTAATAACATGGCTTATGAGTTGCAAAATATATATTGAGTCCCTTTGGTTTATTTTGTATGGTCAATGATGTGTTGTATATATATATTTTTTTGTAGTACCAGGGATTGAACCCAGGGGCGTTCTACCTC
>PVJS01063427.1:0-10485 GCA_004027185.1 Glis glis | reverse complement strand
CAATACCTGACTTCAAACTGTACTACAAAGCCATAGTAATAAAAACAGCATGGTACTGGCAGAAAAGCAGATACATAGACCTATGGAACAGAATAGAAGACTCCGAAACAAACCCACACACCTACAGCCAATTGATTTTTGACAAAGGGGCTAAAAACACCCAATGGAAAAAGGATAGCCTCTTCAACAAATGGTGCTGACAAGCAGGGATTTGAATCTTGTCGTTTGGGGATTGGCGCACACGGGGTTGCCAAAAAAGGTAGGGTATAGGCCCTGAGTCAACGGTCATGGAACGTCAGGTACTTGTTTGTCTCATTTTTGATTGGTCCTTTCTTGGGTGGGGTGCTCTACGGTTTTTCCAGGAACCCAGGGTCAGGTTAAGGCCTAACCTGAATTTCTGTTTCTTGGAGCCTGTCATGGAGATAACTAGGCTAATTGGTGGGCTCTTCACCTACCACCAAGTTCTGCTCTCTGAGCCCTGGCTGCTGTAAGTGTGGTGTCTGGAACAGCAGCAGCAGCTTCACCTGGGGCTTGCTGGAAAGAAAATCCTGAGTCCCACTACACACCTGAATCAGAACCTGCATTAAACAGCTGGGCGTGGTGGCGCACGCTTGTAATCCCAGTACTTGCGAGGCTGAGACCAGAGGATCCGGGTTTGCGGCCAGCCTCAGCTACTTAGTGAGGCCCTCCGCAACTTAGTGAGACCCTGTTTCAAAATAAAGAATAAAAGTAGGGCTGGGGATGTAGCCCGGAGGTAGAATGCCCCTGGGTTCAATCCCCGGTACCGCAAAAAAAAAAAAAAGTTTGAGAAATACGGCTTTATAATATGTCTATAATACCATCCAAGAGATGTTCCATTTAATGAATCAATTTAGAGATGTCGTGACTTGCTTTTATCCCCACAGCTCATAATGAGGCAATACATGTAAAGACCTTACAGATTGTCTTGCACATAGAATTTGTTCAATAAACAATAGCTATCATTATAAATGACAGCGCCAAGCTCTGAACCGCTTAGTTTCTCAACTGCACAGCCCCTCAGGAGGCACAAGGATCGATACAGTGGCTCCCCCCCAGCACAGCCAGTCTACAAAAGGGGATCTAAGGAATCCAGAAGCTACCATAGGAGTCACCTCCAGGAGTCTTTGGACCCTAGATAGCGGAGGCCTTCTTGGGCCTTCTGGTCACCTCCTGCCCCAGTCTTCAGCAGGTGGCACTGTGGAAGGCCGCCTGTGCAGGCCAAGTCCCCCCAGGGCCCTCAGCTAGGGTCTGAGAGCCTGCTCTACTGCTTCTTTGCAGAACACCTGTTCCGTGTGGCCCAAACTTCCCTGCTGACTTCCTGGAAATGCTGGCTCCCTGTCTTCCTTGGAGAACTAACAACAGAATGTATCTATACTTGAATAGTCTATTATTTTATTGCTTTCATTCTTTCAAATAAAATTTAATACAGGTTTTTTGTTTGTTTGAGACGGGGTCTCACTATTTTGCCTAGAATGCCTTCCAAATACAGGTCAAGTGATGGTTCTGCCTCCGGCTCCTGAGTAGCTGGGATTCCAGCTCAGCTTTGCACAATTTAAAGCAAAATCTGCTTATGGTAAAAATGAAAATAACACAAAGTAAAACATCCCACCATTTAAAAATTCCCAGGGGAGAAGGTGGGGGTGTAGCTCAGTGGGAAAGCGCTCGCCTAGCAGAGCTCCAGTACTGCCTTGGATCCCCAGCACTGCAAAATAGTACAAAAACAAAAACTTCACGAGCATTTCTTGAAAAGGTTTCCTTTCTATCCTTACTACTTCATTGGGCTCGGCTCCCGACCTCCCTCTGCTAAATGCCACTGTTATATAAAAAGTAACTAAGCTTGTCCTTGGAGACTCCATATTGCCCCAGCATGGTGCCACCTCTGTTCTTTTTTGGTATAGAAAGTGGACAGGGACTGTCCACTGTGTGGATATGCAAATATGCCGAAGGCCCTCGCGGATGTCCTACGCAGAAGTCTCATGTGGAGCCTGCACGTACCCAGTCGGCCACCCCTGGGTACTGGAGACCTAGACCTCCTATTTCAGCTTGCTGCAGCTGGAGTACAGGCATGCCCCCCTCCCCCAACGCCTTTCTTTTACTGACAGACCAGATGGAACCGCATCTTCCCAGCCTTGGTCGTTTGCACACCGCCACCCAAAGGCTGCCCCATTTAGAGCACATCAGCTTTTCTCTACTGTCCTCGTGAGACGATCAACGTGCCAACAGTGTTCTGCTTCCTCAGTCCCACAATCAGTTCTTCTCCCAGCTTGGCCTTGACTCCAGACCCCGATTTCTGTCCCCACACTCGGGGGCGGAGCCCGGGACTCGGCACAGGGCTCCACGCCCCGCCCACCCCGCCAGAGCCCCGCCTCCTGCGCTCTCGGGGGCGGGGCTCCGCACGTCTCCTAGGCGACCGCGGGCGTGCGCGCCGCGTGGGCGGGGAGCGGGGCGCGGAGCGGACGCGGACCGCGCAGGTGAGTCCCGGACCCCTGCCCCGCAGCCTGCGCGGAACGGGGGCGCTGGGGGCGCCGAGGCCTCCGGCCCCGCGCCCCGGCAGCTGCACGTTGTTCTCACGACTTTTTCCTCTCTGAAAACTCAATTACAGAAAAATTAAGAAGCGTTTCTTAAAGAGGTCGCTTTTTCTTTTCTTTTTTATTTATTTATTTATTTATTTATTTTGCGGTACCGGGGATTGAACCCAGGAGTGTTCTACCTCCGCGCTACACCCCCGGCCCTATTTGTTTATGCTTTATTTTGAAACCGGGTCTCACGAAGTTGCGGAGGGCCTCACTAGGTAGAGAGAGAGAGAGAGAGAGAGAGAGCTGAGGTTGGCCGCGAACCCGGATCCTCCGGTCTCTGCCTCCCAAAGTACTGGGATTACAAGCGTGCGCCACCACACCCGGCTGTTTTTCTTTTCTTTTAGTCTCTTGACCACGGCGCCTGTGTCCTGGGAGCCCCAGTGACCCTCCCTCCTGTCCCTTGGTCCCCTTCTCTCCACCCTGTCCCCGCAAAGAGTTGGAAAGGAGACTGTCCTTGGGGAGTGATTTGCCTGGGAAGAAAGCCGCGGCGGTGACCGACCGTCACCGCCCGCCGGGGATCCGGCCGGGGACTTCAGAGGTCACTGCGGGGGCGCCCGGCCACAGCTGCGCACCCCTCTCCATCAGAATACCTAAGAAACAACTAAACAACGGCATGCCCGGGAGCGGAGAGATTTAAGATTTGGGTGGATTGCCAAGGCAGGCTTTTCCGGAAGCTTCCTCCGCGGGCTCAGAGCAAGTTAAGGTCGGCTGCGTCTGGCCAGCCTCCTGCCAGCCCAGCAGTTTTCCCTTGAAGGTCTGAGTAAGGAGAAAATTACCACATTTTAGAGAATCTGAGGTCCCGTGGAATTTAGGTTACACAATAAATTTAATGCAGCTGGCCTGACCCCCCCCCAGCAAGCAGCTCATCCTTCTCTAGGATGGAAACCTGGCCCCTCTGAGCTCTCTCTTTGGCCACCTGTGCTCTTAAAGTTGGTGGCAGGCTGCGCATGGTGGTGCACGCTTGTAATCCCAGTACTTGGGAGGCTGAGACTGGAGGATCACAGGTTTGCAGCCAGCCTCATCAACTTGTGAGGCCCTCTGCAACTTAGTGACACCCTGTATCAAAATAAAGAATAAAAAATCGGGCTGGGGGTGGAGCTCAAAGGTAGAATGCCCCTGGGTTCAAACCCCATTACCACACACACACGCGCACGCGCGCGGGCACACACACAGTTGGTGGCAGAAACAGGCTGCTTAGAGCTTGGCACCATCAGAAATGTGAGAGAGATTGATGGCCTCCGGGTCCGTTTCTGCCTGCAGGGATGCCAGAAGGGCCAACTGTGAGGAAATTTCACCATCTGGTCTCCCCCTTCGTGGGCCAGCAGGTGGTCAAGACAGGCGGCAGCAGTAAACAGCTGTGTCCTGCCTCCCTCCAGTCTCTGTGGCTCCAGGACACGCAGGTGAGTTCAGCATCCTCCCGTGGGCCGGCTCCCTCAGCACATCTGGCGCCTCCCCTGGACTCTGACCCAGGATGTGTCAGGCTGTCTCTCCAGGGAGCCCAGGACAACCCACTAGCACTCCCCTTGGCTGCTGGTCTTTCAGTCTGATGTTTCCCAGTCAGCAGTGGGCATAACGGTGGACAGTGTGCTATGACGAGCATGGAGGTATGAGCTGAAGACTCCTGTTCAGAGAGAGATCCTGACCGCTCCAGCTGTGTCTGATGAGCACCTCGGGCCAGGATCCCACCCGCCAGTGGGGAAGAGGGAGAGAGCGTTGCTGCAGATCTGGGCTCAAACCTCTCATCTTTGTCCTGAGCAAGAGTCAGAATTCCTTCAAGGAAGCCGGGCGTGGTGGCGCACGCTTGTAATCCCAGTACTTGGGAGGCTGAGATAGGAGGATCACAGGTTCAAGGCCAGCCTCAGCTACTTAGTGAAGCACTCTGCAACTTAGTGAGACCCTGTTTCAAAATAAAGAATAAAAAATAGGACTGGGGGTGTTGCTCGGAGGTAGAAGGAATGCCCCTGGGTTCAATCCCTGGTACCGCAAAAAAAAAAAAAAAAAAAAAAATTCCTGCAAGGGGCCCAGGGGTCTCTCTGGTCTGACCCCTGTCTGCCCCTCTGGCCTTTGTACCCAACCCCAAGTCTGTCTTCCAGCATAACGGTCTCAGCTCGGGTAGTTCTTGCTGGTGTTTTCTTCTTGGGGTAGGAGGGGACTGGGGATTGAATCCAGTGGCATTCTGCCTCTGAGCTATACCCCCAACCCCTTTTAATTTTTTTTTTATTTTGAAACAGGATCTCTCACTAAGTTGCTGGGGCTGACCTCGAACCTGTGATCCTCCTGTCTCAGCTTCCCAAGTACTGGGATTACAGACCACCACACCCAGCGTGCTGGTAGTTTTGACAGGCTGCTCACCTGCATGGGCAGGTCTTTTTCTCCTAACTGCCCCCCTCCCTGCACCCTTCGTTTACCATGGCAATCCCTAGTCTGTCTGCTGGATCCCAGTTAGCCATCCATCCGCTGAGAAGCTCTGCACTGTGAGAGACTGCTCCTCTGTGCTGCTAGGCCACCCATACTTCCTTTCTTTTTTCTTTTTTATGGTACTGGGGATTGAACCCAGAGGCATTTGACCTTCGGGCTATTTTATTTTTATTTTGAAACAGGGTCTTGCTAGGTTGATGAGAGTCTTGCTACTTGCTGAGGCTGTCCTCAAACCTGCAATCCTCCTGTCTCTAGCCTCCCAAGTACTGGATTACAGGCTTGTACCACCATTCCTGGCTGGGACATCCTTGTACACACATTTTCTAGTTTCATTTTCTTTTACTGAAATAATTTTCTTTTTTTTTTTTTTTGGTACTGGAGATCGAACCCAGGGGCATTCTACCTCTGAGCTACACCCCCATCCCTATTTTTTATTCTTTATTTTGAAACTGGATCTCACGAAGTTGTGGACGGCCTCACTAAGTAGCTGAGGCTGGCTGTGAACTCGGATCCTCCGGTCTCAGCCTCCCAAGTACTGGGATTGCAAGCGTGCGCCACCATGCCCGGCTGAAGTCATTTTCATTGAGATAAGGTGAATCATTTGCCTTATAGATTTTCTAGTGATGGTTTGAATCACAGATCAATTTTTGTGTCAGTATTCAATTTTCATTGATTATAGTTTGTTTTGTTTTGTTTTATTGTGAGTTCTCCTGTGCCTATTGCTTTTATCATGTCCAACTTGGTTTGGAGGAATACTGGGTCTTACACTGTGTGTTTTTAGCTGCAGTCCATCAGTGGGTGTGTGCATGCTGATTAATTTTAGCACAGAGCTGGGCATGGTGGTGCACACCTGTAATCCCAGTACTTGGAAAGCTGAGACAGGGGGATCACAGGTTGGAGGACAGCAAGTAGTGAGACTCTCATCAACCTAGCGAGACCCTGTTTCAAAAATAAAAAAATAAAATGGGGCTGGGGGTGTAGCTTGGAGGTAGAATGCCCCTGGGTTCAATCCCCAGTGCAACACACACACACACACACAAAATTAGCATAGAAAAAATGTATTATGAATTGAATAAAAGAATGGCAGTTTGGGTTTATTTCTTAACTAATCCCTGAAAAAACTGGGAGCAGTTCTCCTCAGGTACTCTAGGGTGGCGGGGCTATCTGGCATAGGTCTGTCTTGTTGCTCATCTAATTCCTCCAGTTGCTTCTGGGCACTTCGAGGGCCATGAGCCCAGTTGCCTACACCACTCGAGCAAAAGGCAGAGCCCAAGTAATGAGCGTGCGGGGGCTTTGGGCCTAGCAGACAGAGGCAGTGTGCAGTCGGCTAGCTGTCTGCATAGCCCTGAGCCCCATTCTGGGTCTGTAAGGCTTAGATGTGTTCGTCTTTTCCTAGGTGCATGGAAAGAAATTATTCCTTAGATTTGACCCAGATGAAGAAGTGGAGCCCCCTGGTGGCAGCCCGCTGCCAGAGCCTCTGCCAGAAGGAGCACAGAAGGAAGACGCTGTGGACGCAGAGCCCGCGTTGGAGCCCGTGAGACAGGAAACCTCTGATGGATCCTCGGGGTCCACAGAGCCCGTTCCCAGTGGACCGGAGGGCCCCGAGCCTTTGGGAACAGGTGGCCCTGCGACAGGTGCCCAGAGGTGGCTTCAACTTCGCTTTGGTATGTTCGGCAGTATCTGGGTGAATGAGTTCTCCAGAGCGAAGAAAGCCAACAAGAGGGGAGACTGGCGGGATCCTGTGCCCAGGTAACGGGGTGGCATCTTCGCGGGGCCTGCAGTATTCATATGGTAGCATGCGGCCCTGGGCGGGGGTCACACTCAGGTGGATGTCCAACCTGCTGGACCCTCGACCCTGCTGTCCAGGAGACAGGCGGTGCCGTTGGAACTAGACTGCGTTCTGCTCCCCAGAGAGACCTCCTGATTCCCAGGGGTCGCTTAGAGGAGGGGGGAGGTTTTCCAACAAGCGTGGTGCTTGAGGGTAGACAGCCTCCGATGAATGTTTTAGGTCTCAACTCATGTGCTCTGACTTTAGGGACAGGATTTGCCTAGTTTTTAATCTGTGAATGTCGACAATATCTTTGTGCAAAGCATTCTGTGTTTGGGATCACTTCTGTAGGGTCAGTTCCCGGTGGAGGACTGATGGACTGAGGAGAGCAAACAGTCCTGTGCTTGCACGTTGTGACGTGTTCTTTTATATTAGTTAATAACCATCAACTTATTTTTATTTATTTATTTTGGCTGTGCTGGGGGTTGAACCCAGGCTAGGCAAGCACTCTACCACTGAGCTATACCTCCAGCCTGGTTCTAGCTTGCCCTTCCTTCCTTCCTTCCTTCCTTCCTTCTTCCTTTCTTCCTTTCTTCCTTTCTTCCTTTCTCTCTCCTTCCTTCTTTCTTTTTTCTTTCTTTCTTTCTTGGCAGTGCTGGGGATTGAACCCAGGGGCTCTCGACCTCTATCCCCAACCCTTTTCACTTTATTTTGAGATAGTATCTTGCTAAGTTGTCCAAGCTGATCTTGAATTTGGGATCCTTTAGCCTCAGCTTCCCAGCTGGGATTACAGACTTGTGCCTTTGCGCCTGGCTCTGACCATCAAATTTTTAATAACATCAAAATGAAAACTTTTTCCCACCTTTAAGATGAGTCTTTTAAAATATTTCTACCTAGCTGGGTGTGGTGGCTCACGCCTGTAATCTTAGTACATAGGAGACTGAGACAGGAGGATCGCAGGTTCAAAGAACAGTCTCAACAAGTAGTGAGACTCTCATCAACCTAGTGAGACCCTGTTTCAAAACAGAAAGAAAAAGGACTGGGGGTGTAGCTCAGAGGTAAAATGCCCCTGGGTTCAATCCCCAGTACTGCAAATAAATAAATAAATAAATAAATAAATAAATAAATAAAACATTTCTACTTGTTACTACTTTTCTGTCTTATCCACTCATTCCAGTTCCTGAGTATGTTGAGCTAGTTTGCAATTTCATTTCCAGATCATTACATGAAATCATAGTGTTGTATCATAATTAGACAATATAATTATATTAATATTAAATGGTACTGAAATGGCTATTTTCTATTCAAGAACTCTTCCTTACACTGGAACTGCAGTCCTCACGTGATCTACCCTAAGCGTGATTCATTTAGACCTCACAGCACCTATTAGGAAATCCAGCGTGGCTCCCTGTTTCTCTTGGTCTCCCTGTGTTGAGACCCTTATGTATTTTTTCTTGAGCAATCACCTCAGGCCCTGTAGGTGGAGGTTCTCCTGGTCCTGGCCTGTGTGAAGCCATCCTCGGCTCGCCCCTGGGGCACTTACTGGTTCAGATGCGTGGGGCAAGCAGTTCCAGTCTGATTAGCTGCCCTACAGAGTTACCATTCCTTCTTCATCAGAGTGTGCCAGGTTTCCACTCGACCCTTGGTGTCCAGGAAGCTCAGTATGGCAGGTGTGTCTCCGGTAGGTCTTGCCCAAGACTGGAAGTGGTGTCTCCTTACCGCCTTTTCCCTGTCTTCCTTACTAGTGAGCTCTCTGTCTTTTTGTTGTTGTTGTTGTTTTGGAACTGGGGATTGAATCCAGGGGTATTCTCCCTCCAAGCTACATCCCCCAGTCCTTGTTATTTTTTATTTTGAAAAAGGGTTTTGCTAAGTTGCTGAGGCTGGCCTTGAAACTGTGATCCTCCCAGCCTAGCCTTCCAATTACTAGGATTACAGCATGTGCCACCACGCCCAGCTGAGAGGCCCCTGTCATTAAGTCGTCATACCTCCTGGACGTTAGACTATTCTATGTTTTCTAGGTTTCCTTCTGTGAACATGCCTGCTATAATCAGAAAAAGGCTTTTTTTTTTTGAGGTACTGGGGATTGAACCCAGGGGCATTCTACCTCCGAGGTACACACACCCTCTGCCCTATTTTTTATTCTTTATTTGGAAACAGGGTCTCACTAAGTTGCGGAGGCCTCACTAAGTAGCTGAGGCTAGCCGCGAACCCAGATCCTCTGGTCTCGGCCCCCCAAGTAGTGGGATTACAAGCGTGCACCACCACACCCAGCAGAAAAAGACTTTTAAATTACTCCTTTTATCCCTGAGATGTCTGTGACTCTGACAGAGCCCTTCCTTTTCTCTTTTGGGATCTTAGCTTCCCCAGGCTCATCAAAACTGTCGTGTAGAGGCAGGATGTATGTATGAACTGACCCTAGGGGGGTCAAGTATACACGAGTACACAGTAACCGTGTGTGCGTGCATCCTGACTGCACAGTGTCGCTGTGTATCACGTGATGTGTTCTTTCCCCTCAGGTTGGTCCTGCACTTTAGTGGTGGTGGCTTCCTGGCATTTTATAGTTGCCAGATGTCTTGGAGCCCCTCCCCTGTGGTCACACCTACCTGTGACATCTTGTCTGAAAAGTTCCATCGAGGACAAGCCTTGGAGGCCCTGGGCCAGGCTCAGCCTGTGTGCTATACACTGTTGGACCAGAGATACTTCTCAGGGTTAGGTAAGACCGGGGTAAGGGAAGAAAAGTCACAAGACCTGAGGACCCTGCTCCCTCTGTTGTGCTAGTACTGTTGGTCTTTTGGGGACCACTTCATCTCCTTAGCTTGTTTCTAAAACGCGGGAGTTAGATTAGGCAGTTTCCAGCTTTTCTCTTGGCTTCAAAATTCACACCCTAGTTGGATTATCATCATGAGCCTCCTGGCAGCCACCTTAGAGTGGGACTTCCTATGGGGCGGGTCCTGCCCTGCACCCTGGTCTCCTCCCCTGCCTGGTGCAGGCCCTGCTGGGATCAGAAGTCCTCTGTTCACTGAAGGAGGGGGCCACTCTTGCTCTGGGGTGGGTGGAGCTTCCTGCTGTGATAGGAGTGGAGAAGCAGCTTCCCTCTCTCAGTTCAAGCGACGGAAGTGGTGAAACCGAGCATCTCCAGGCGGGGACAAAAGCTGAACAATCTGATGAAGAGGTCACGGTATAATTAGCTGGACCAGGAGCCATTCTTATACGCTGCAGGGCAATTAGCACGACCACAGTTGGCTGCCAAGGCAGTCTAGCGGTGATGACAGTCACCGCCACCTCCCTGTGTGACTTGGCCTGTTGCAGGTGTAGCTCTCCCAGTTCACCAGGCACTGGCCTTGCGTTTCTGTGTGAGACCCACGGGAGTCCCTGTGCCCGGAGCACAGGCGTCCAGGTGTGGCTTTGCACACGCACAGTGAGAGCGCACACTGTAGCGACAATAGAAAACAGCCAGCGTGTTCACGTGACTCCAGCGCGTCAGCACGTGGTCCTGTCCTCACTGAAACACCCAGATCAGTGATCCCCCAAGGAAGCTCCAGGAGTCCAGGTCCGCATGCAAAAGCAAGGAGTCTTTATTACAAGCTCGAGCTTGGACCCTCCATCCGTCCGACGCAGCGGTGAGACGGAGAGCCCCGAGCTGATTTTTAGAACAACTTTTATACACAAACTGGGGGCCTTTGGTGCCCTTTATTTTGATTG
>PVJS01063426.1:0-10488 GCA_004027185.1 Glis glis | reverse complement strand
CCCCCTGTCTTTCTCTCTCTACTTAGTGAGGCCCTCCGCAACTTCGTGAGACCCGGTTTCAAAATAAAGTATAAAAAAATAGGGCCGGAGGCATAGCGCGGAGGTAGAACGTCCCTGTGTTCAATCCCCGGTACCGCAAAAAAAAAAAAAAGAAAAAAAAGCTTTGTGGGGCTGGCGTGGTGGCGCACGCTTGTAATCCCAGTATTTGGGAGGCAGAGACCAGAGGAACCAGGTTCGCGGCCAGCCTCAGCTACTTAGTGAGGCCCTCCGCAACTTCGTGAGACCCATTTTCAAAATAAAGTATAAAAAATAGGGCCGAGGGTGTAGCTCAGAGGTAGAACGCCCCTGGGTTCAATCCCCAGTTCCACAAAAAAAAAAAAGAAAAAAGAAAAAAGCTTTGTGGGGACTGTTCTGGGCTTCAGGTCATTATAGCACCAGCTGTAGTTGTGTTAGTAACAGCCACTTCTGCCTAGCTCCTGGAGGCCTCCTCTCCCCGGCCTTGGCCTCCCCACTTGGTCTGTGTACAGTTACCCAAGAGACTTCTCCCAATTTCTGGTGTGTATGTGTCAGTGGTCGGAGTAGAGGCCAGGGCATCTCTGCCATGGTCTGTTCCTTTATTTCTTCTCAAATAGTATTTGAGAGACTGCCTATCTTCTGGCCTGTTGGATGAAAGGGGTCGATGGGTCATTCTTAACTCCTTTGAGTTTAACATATGTAAGAGCTTTGCTTGTGTTTTATGCACAGAGCTCTGAATATGTCCGAGTTTGTGTGTGATCTGTCGGCAAGGCCTTACGTGTATGACCTCATTGCTGTATCCAACCACTATGGAGCCATGGGAGTTGGCCACTGTAAGTATTGACATCTGCTTCCTTCTCGTGTGTTGAATTGTCCTGGCCAGTCCTTTCCCCATGGTGCCAGCCATTGCCCCAAGCACTTGACTTGTAACAGTTCACAGGCCTCAAGCTTCAGGCTTTTTCAATAATGCTGCCCTGGCTGGGCCTGAGACAGAAGGAAGCTGAGACAGGAGGATTGCAGGTTTGAGACCAGCCTTAGCAATTTATTGAGACACTCAGCAACCTAGCAAGACCTTGTTTCAAAATGAAAAAATAAAATAGGGCTGGTGGAGTAGCTCAGAGGTAGAACACCTCTTGGTTGAATCCCCAGCAGCACACATACACACAAATAATAATAATAATGCTGCCCCCTCCAGGCACAATGGCACACCTGTAGTTCCAGTACCTGGGAGGCTGAGGCAGGAGAATTGCAGGTTTGCGGCCAGCCTCAGCAACTTAGTGAGACCCTATTTCAAACTAAAAAATAAAATAGGGCTGGGGGTGTAGCTCAGAGGTAGAATGCCCTTGGGTTCAAACCCCAGTACCACAAGTAATAATAATAATGCTGCCCCGCCATGCTGTTTTTTAAATTTGTTCTTTTTTTGTGTGTGGTACTGGGATTGAACCCAGGGGCATTCTACCTCTGAGCTACACCCAGCCCTATTTTTTATTCTTTATTTTGAAACCAGGTCTCACTAAGTTGTGGAGGGCCTCACTAAGTAGCTGCGGCTGGCTGCGAACCCGGATCCTCTGGTCTCAGCCTCCCAAGTACTGGGATTATAAGCGTGCGCCACCACGCCTGGCTAAATTTGTTCTTTTTCAAATTTTCATATTTAATTCAGTAACCCCATCTCTGGGGTTTCCCATCCTGAGGAAATAACATTAGAGGAAAAAGCTTTATGCATGCCTTTTGTGTGTGTGTGTGTGTGTGTGTGTGTGTGTGTGTGTGTGTGGTACTGGGGATTGAACCCAGGGGCATTCTACCTCTGAGTTACACCCCAGCCCTTTTTTATTTTTTAATGTTTTTATTTTTTTATTTTTATTTTTATTTATTTATTTATTTATTTATTTATTTTTGCTGTACCGGGGATTGAACCCAGGGGCGTTTTACCTCTGAGCTACACCCCCGGCCTATTTTTTATACTTCATTTTGAAACAGGGTCTCACAAAGTTGCGGAGGACCTCACTAAGTAGCTGAGGCTGGCCGTGAACACGGATCTTCCTGTCTCCGCCTCCCAAGTCCTGGGATTACAAGCGTGCACCACCACGCCCGGCTAATGTTTTTATTTTGAAGCAGTGTCTCACTAAGTTGCTGAGGCTGGCAGTGAGCCTGCACTTCTCCTGTCCCAGCCTCCCAAGTACTGGGATTAGAAGTGTATACCACTGTGCCAGGCTTGGCATGTTCTTTTGAGAGCTATTGTTTTGCTTAAATCTTAGATGTATTTGCTCTTTTTATGGGTCCCTGGCTCTTTGTTGTTGTCATCATTTGTTTTTTTGTGGTGCTCGGGATCAGACCCAGGACCTCATGTGTGCCGGGCAAGTGCTTTCCCACTGAGCTGTACCCGTGGTCCCTAGATAACTGTTTTTTGGATTCGTTTCTTAGAATCACAGTTCAGCTCCATTCTTACCCTTTATAGCTTTTTGGAGAAGGAACAGAATAGGGAAAAAAAAGCCTTCTTCGGGTTGTTAGGACACAGAGGGCAGAGTGTTTTTAATTTCAGCCTTGTCATTCTGGTTGACCGTACCTGGTGCAAGCCTAATCGCCTAGCAGGTGCGTTCCCCGTGACTGCTACGAGAGGGTTTTGTTTGTTGCTTGGCAGACACTGCATATGCAAAGAACAAACTGAACGGGAAGTGGTATTACTTTGATGACAGCAACGTGTCCCTGGCCTCTGAGGACCAGATAGTGGTGAGTGTGCTGCCCGGGCCCCTGGCTGGGAAGGGTCTCTCAGGCTAGTTCGTACCTATCACTCATCCCTGTGTGTCAGCGAGCGGTGGGTGGTAGAGTTGACTGAGATTTCCTCGCGCTCCTTCCTAAAGAGAAGCTCAGTTTTCCTCAGGGTTCTGTCAGGACGCACCTCCTTCCCCACTGTCCTGGCAGGGGCAGTGGGAGCTAGCCTCAGGTGGCGGGGCCTTCCTTGTCCCCTCCATGAGGATAGACAGGGTGAGAGGGAGGTCCCCAAAAGTGTTGAATAGTGAGAGAAACACTGGGGAAAACCGGCGCTTCCTGCTACCAGCGGATGGACTGTCCTCTTGTGTTCTAGACGAAAGCCGCCTACGTGCTGTTTTACCAGCGTCGGGAGGAGGAGTGTTTTAAGGCCCCTTCACTCGCCAGCTTCCCGGGTCCCTCTGATGGAGGCACGAAGCCCACCAGCTTGCAGCAAGGTCCGGGGGAGGACGAGGCTTGCAGCATGGACACCAACTGATGCTGACCCTGACCCTGCCAGCCCAGCAGGACATCTGTGCACTCTGGAGACTACTCGTGCTCAATCCAAAAACCAGACCAAGAAATTCCCTTTTATGAACTGAAGAGAGAAAAGAAACACAGAAAGCCCTGTTTCCCCCAGAAGGGTTATGTCAAGAGGCTGAATTATTTTTCTTTTTAAGCAGGTGGTGAGCAGAGGACGGGTGGAAGTGGGGTGGAGCGGGGGGCACAGTGGACTGTGTCTGATGGATTCCAAAGAACGGAGAGGAGCGCGCTGTGACCGAGTGTGGCGGCCACACGCCCGCGGGTTGCTCTGTGCTCCTGGATTTCTGGTTTTGGTCCCCATATATACTGGTCACCCCAGTAGTCTGGGCCACAGTAAACCAAGCCTCAAGTAAATTCGATGTTGTCCCCTTGTCCTTTGCGGTTCACTGAGATGGGTTCATAATTTTCTAAAAGTTCACCACTGAAACCCATTTGTTTTGCCTTTGAATTTTTTTTGGAATTTCCAGCTTTCCTCCTGGTAATGAAATGAAAATTCTCAGTGTTGGGACCTTCTGCCCCTCAACCTCCTGTGTCACCTAGCAGTTGTTATGTCCCCACTGTCCTTGATGAATTGAGAGATTCTGTGTGGAACTTTTATTAGGTACCCTTAAAACAAGGCCGTTCATGAAACTGCTGCATGCAAGGGCCGGAGCAGTTGTTTCTTGGGAATAGCACCCTGAGGGAGCGGCCAGGCCTGGGAAGGCTCTGGCCCCCGCGAGCCCGCGCCCCACGCCCTGCCGCCCCTGCCGCCCCTGCCGCGTGGCCCCTGCCGGCCCCTGCAGGCGTCTGACCTTTAACCTCGCGCGACGTGACGGTTGGCGGCCTCCCTGCCTCCCGGCCTCCCTGCCTCCCTGCCTCCCGGCCTCCCTGCCTCCCTGCGCTGGGGAGGACCTCGGGTGCGGGGTGCGGGCGGCGGCGGGGAGGTGCAGGCGGGCCGGGCACCGCACCCCAGGGGCGCCTTTCTGCCGGATCCGGCTTCCTCCCCAGAAGAGCGAGCGGGCGGTGGGCGCCGGCCTGGGGAGGCCCGTGGGGGAGGCCGCGGCTCAGCCTCAAGGTCCCAGGCCGCGTGGCAGCCTCGTCTGTACCACCCTTCAGATGCCCGGCGGGCATTGCGTGGGAAAGACATTGTCGCTTTTAGGGGAAATGTCTGAAAAACTAAGACGCTGCAGAAAGGAGCTGACGGCGGCCATCGACCGGGCCTGGGAAGGAGTTAGCCATGCCCAGGAGTGCGCCGGGCCGCCGAGAACCGAGCCCGACGCCGCGCCCGGGCTGCTCTGCCGGAGACCCCCGCCGGCCCCCGGGCCCGAGCCCCCGGGCGCCGCCGCCCCGCACGCTCCAGCTCCGTGCCCCCCGAGAAAGCCTCTGACCAGCAGGGAGAACGTGCTGGTGCACTCCTTTCTGCCGCCCGAGAGACAGTTTTGGAGAGCTGCTGCAGGAGATGGGGAAAGCTGGAGAAAAGAAAGTTTAAGGTGATTCTATTTGATAGTTCAGTAACTACAATTAAGGAGATTCTTATAGCTGAGTGTGGTGGCGCATGCCTGGAATCCCAGTGCTCGGGAGACTGAGACAGGAAGATTGCAGGTTCGAGGACAGTCTCAGCAACTTAGACCCTGTTTCAAAATAATAAAATAGGGCTGGGGATGTGGCTTGAAGGTAGACTGCCTCTGGGTCAATCTCCAGTACCAAGAAAAAAAAAGGAGATTCTTGTTTCTGAAAAAAAAAAAAACACAAAACAAAACTTGAAGAACCTAGATTCATTTCTTAGGGGACTCTTGGGAGCTCTAAGACTCTATTTTGGAAATTCACACACATTCTTCAGAATCTGGCCCAGAAAACACATTTTATGTATGTGTTTAGGTTGAGGGCCTGGTGTCAATACAGGATGTCACATCAGCCAGGGAAACCACTCTAGAACCCAAAGGGGTAGTGAGTGATAAATGACAAAGTATCCTTGGTGGGCGTGGACTTGGAAGGCTGAGACAGGAGGATCACAGGTTCACAGCCAGCCTCAGCTACTTAGTGCGGCTTCCACAACTTAGTGAAACTGTTTCAAAATAGAGAATAAAAAATTGGACTGGGGGTGTAGAGATGGAATGCCCCTGGGTTGGTTCAATCCCCGGTACTGCAAAAAAAAAATCCTTATTTTTTATGCTATAGAAACAAAAACCTTAATTCCATCTTAACTCTTGTGTTTGCCTCTGGTTACCGGGGCCTTTGACCACATTAGGGAGGGGCTGAGTCAGTGGCCAGCTTCATCCTCATCCCTGCTCCCCTCCCCTTTCCTAAAGCTTTCTGGACTTGTCACCATGTTAAATCTCTCCGAGACCTCTTCTCTCAAGTAGCTTGGAACCGCCTGGGCCCACACACCTTGACTTAGAGCGGGGACGACCATGCAACTTCAAAGTCCTGCTGTCTTGCCAGGCGTAGTGGCTGGGATAATGCAAGAGGCTCTCAAGTTCTTGGCCAGGCTGAGCCATTTAACCAGATCCTGTCTCAAAAAATAAGAGCCAAGCCAGGCGTTGTGGTGCACGCTATAATCCCAGTACTTGGGAGGCTGAGACAGGAAGATTGCAGGTTCGCAGTCAGCCTCAGCAATTGAGCAAGACTCTGAGCAACTTAGCAAGATCCTGTTTAAAAAATAAAGAGGAGCCGGGCGTGGTGGCTCACGCTTGTAATCCCAGTACTTGGGAGGCTGAGACTAGAGAATCCGGGTTTGTGGCAGCCTCACCTACTTAGTAAGGCCCTCCACAACTTAGTGAGACCCTATTTCAAAATAAAGAATGAAAAATAGGGCTGGGGGTGTAGCTCAGAGGTAGAATGTCCCTGGGTTCAGTCCCCAGTACCGCAAAATAAATAAATAAATTAATTAATTAATAAATTAATAAATAAATATAAGTAAATAAAATAAAAAGGGCTAGGAGGTAGCTCAGAGATAGAAGGCCCCTGGGTTCAATTCCCAGTACCACAAAAATAAGAACCAGATATGGTGGTACACACTTGTGATCTCAGTACTTGGGAGGCTGAGGCAGGATTGTTGAAAGTTTGAGGCCAGTGTGCAGTACCTTAGCCAGACCTTGTTTTAGAATAAAAAGGGAGCTGGGCACGGTGACACACACCTGTAATCCCAGTACTTTGGAGGCTGAGACAGGAGGAGCGCAAGTTTGAGACCATCCTCCACAATTTAGTGAGACCCTGTTTAGAAAATTTTAAAAAAGGACTAGGTGTGTAGTTCGGAGGTAGAATGCCCCTGGGTTCAATCCCCAGTCCCATAAAAATAAATAAATAATAAGTAAATAAACAAAAAGGGCTGAGGTCATAGCTCAGTGGTTCAAGCCCTAGTCCCGATGGGGGCGGGGAAGCAGAAGCGTCCACCTGGCTGGACCCCGCACGTGTGCGCTGGCGCGCAGGAGCGCTGGCACAGCCTGTGGCCCTCTCGAGTCACGATCATGCACTGTCCATTTCTTCACTGGCTTAGCGGTCTCTGGGTGCCCTTTAATCACAGCATAAATGGCAGAAGTTACAGCAAATGTTTTTCTTTTAGATGACTTAACACTGAGTTCCCCTCCAATGTTTTCTTGAAAGAAGATCTAATTCCTCACCTTTTTCCCCCTACCTGGAAGCTGCAGGAAAGATATGGAGAGAGATTTGAAAGTTGACGCAAGCGCTCTGCTCACCAGTTCCAGCCAGGAGGTCACGAGGGATCTGCTGGACATGATCGGTGAGTTTAGAGGGTGGCGAGCTCTGCACGGGAGGACCGGCCTCCCGGCCTGGAGTCAGCGCCTGGCTTAGACGGCAAACGCTCTTACCATCTGTTTATCTGGTGGCTTTGCTTTGCTTACAGCAGACTCTGCAGAGAGCAGTGAATTAAACCCTGTCCCTGACAAGGGGTAACTGAGTGAGGTCACACACAAATGTCTAGTTGGAGCAAGTCCCCGAAGGCTGGGATGGCAGCCCCAGAACTTGGTGCTTGAGCTTAGGTGTGAGGGAAACAAACGGGGCAGAGGCAGAGGAGGAGGGGAGTCCAGTGGAGGTGGGTGACAGAAAAGTGGGAGAAAGATTCAAAGCCAAAAGCTCTCCTATACCTCCCCACCCAAGACGGCCACTGTCAACACAGTAGCATGAACAAGCCTGACAGGACTTGTCTGCATGTTCTGTGTGTGAACTATGCGTGGCCTATTTTTAAATGACTCATGCTAACCAGGCACAGGGACACACACCTCTAATCCCAGTATTTGGGAGGCCGAGTCAGGAGGATTGCAGGTTTGAGGCCAGTGTACAGTAACTTAGTCAGACCCTGTTTTAAAATAAAAAGGGAAGCCAGGCGTGGTGGCGCACGCTTGTAATCCCAGTACTTTGGGAGGCGGAGACCGGAGGATCCGGGTTCACGGCCAGCCTCAGCTCTCTCCCTGTGTCTCTCTCTCTCTCTCCTTAGTGAGGCCCTCTGCAACTTCGTGAGACCCGGTTTCAAAAATAAAGTATAAAAAATAGGGCCGGGGGTGTAGCGCGGATGTAGAACGCCCCTGTGTTCAATCCCCGGTACTGAAAAAAAATAAAAAATAAAAAGGGAGCCGGTTATGGTGGCACACGCCTGTAATCCCAGTACTTTGGAGGATGAGACAGGAGGATTGCAGGTTGGAGGCCAGCCTAAGCAACTTAGTGAGACCCTATTTCAAAATAAAAAGGACTACAGATGTGGATTGGAGGTAGATGCCCCTGGGTTCCATTCCAGTGCAAAATACATGCATACATACGTACATACGAAAGGAAAGACTCCGGCCGCACAGTCCTAGTTAAGGGATGCCATGGGTGCTGCCTGCAGCTGTCGGCTCTGAAGGGTTTCCAGGTTATGAAGGATGGAAGGGAGGCCTGGTAAGGGGAGGTGCTCACCTCAGGGCCACAGAACCTGTGGCAGCCTGTGGCTGTAGTGGACTGAATCTCCTGCAGTGGCCCTAGGAGGGGTCATCGCTGCCTCTGCCCACCACTTGGGCAGCCCTCACCAAGCAGCGTTGCCATTACCCTGAAGGCCCCATCTGTCCCGCACCACGGCCTGTCCTCCCTGCAGCCGTGGCTTTTCTGGGGGCAGGACGTGGGCGTGCAGTTCTGTGTCCTCCAGCTTGTGATTACTTGGGAGCTGGCAGACAGTCCGGGTGGGGACGTGGTGGAGCGGGAGGGCGCCAAGCCCGCCTCTAGCACCTGGCAGCCTAGCGGCCCAGTTCTGCACAGGCCCTAGAGAGTAACTGCCCATTTGTGGTTTTTAACTTGTGCCTGAAATGTCTTTAGAAATCTCTCATAGGAATTGCAAAGCTCAGTGTTCTTGTCTTTAAGACCATACAAGCATCCGAACTATTGAAGAGTTGGCTGGAAAATTGGAATTCGAGAATGAGTTGAACCATGTGTGTGGTCACTGCCAAGATTCGCCCTTCCAGGAGGAAGCCTGGGCCCTGCTGGCGGGCGAGAGCCCTCAGGAGGCTGCGGACACCGACCCCGGCGGCCTCAAGCAGGCTTTCGAGGACCAGAACATTGTGGAGACTGTGCTGGACTTGGAAGAGGACTACAATCTGACGGCCTCTTTTAAATACCACCTGGAGTGAGGAGAGGCGCGGGCAGCGGGGGCCCCACACCTCTCTACCTCTCCACGTCACGCGACCCTTGGTAGCCTAAGAGCCCAGGTTTTGGATTCTGTTGCTTTGAGATGTTCCTTTCTTTCTTTTCTTTTTTTTTTTAGATGTTTCTTACTGTTGATTTTGTTTTATTCTTCTTGACATCTTGAAAGTGTTTTTTTGATCAATGTTCAGTATACCCAGTGCCCAGGGCAGGTGTAGCCTGTGCCTCTGCCGCATCTCCTCCATGGCCCCTGAGAAGTATGGGTGCTGCCGAGCGTGGTGACGCACACCTGTAATCCCAGTACTTGAGTGACTGAGACAAGAGGACTGCAGGTTCGAGGCCAGCCTCAGCAAATTAGTGAGACACAGTTTCAAAATAAAAAAATAAAACAGATTGGGGGTGTCGCTAAGAGGTAGAATGCCCCTGGGTTCAACCCCCAGTACCAAATAAATAAAAGGGAGCCACAACTAGGGCAGGCTTTGTACAGCTCAGCCCGCACAGAAGAACCAGGCCCCAGCTAGAGCTGCCTGGGCCTCTGCTCCCCCACACGCAGTACTCCCTGTGCCCTCTGCACTCGGGGCTCCCTGCGCCCCATGCCCTCCCCTCGTCCCGTCCCTGCCTCTGCAGCGCTCTCCTGCTTGAGGCAGAGTTGCCAGCAGGGTCCTGGTTCCCTCCTGACGGGACATGCCTGCAAGGGCTCCCTACACGCACCCCTACACAGATGCCTGCACCCCAGCTGAGGGCGAATGTGGGAGAGGTAAGTAGAGGTCAGCCCATCCACCCCCAAACCCTAACCTCATCCACCCACTACAGGTCTGGCTGCCCCAGTGGTTCCCATGTTCCTGTGGCCAAGACAGCTGGGAATGGTGTGAGGGGCAGGGCTGCGGCCCTCTGGAGGCCAGCGCGGCAGCAAGAACATGGCAGGAACCGGCTGTCATGCACTCCTGTAATCCCAGTGCCTGGGAGGCTGAGGCAGGAGGATTACAGGTTCCGGGACAGCCTCAGCAACTTAAGCAAGACCCTATTTAAAAAAAAAAAAGGGAGAGGGACGCGGGCGGTTGCGTCTGCGTCGAGTCCGTGAGCCCCTGGCCGCGGGAGCGGTGAGTCGGCGCGGGCGCTCCAGAAGCCGCGCCATGGTGAGCACGGGGCGGCGAGTCCGGCGGGGTTGGTGGCTTTTGAAGATGTGGCTGTGACCTTCACCCTGGAGGAGTGGGCTTTGCTGGATCCATCCCAAAAGAAGTTGTACCGAGATGTGATGCAGGAAACCTTCAGGAACCTGGCCTGCGTAGGTAAAGCACAGAAAGAGCAGAACATTAAAGATGACTCCAAAAATTCCAGGAGAAATCTAAGGTAATTTTCACTCACAGAAGAAAGCAATGAGCCAGAAGTCAAGTGTTAGAGAGATTCTTTGAACATAAACTTGGCAGTGAATTTGGAATAATCTTTAGCCCGTCTACAGATCCCATTCTCAAGAAGAAAACTCACCCTGGCGTCAAAGCAGGTGAAAGACTTCTGTGTGGAGAAGGTCTCACTGGTCAGATCTTAAATGAGCCCCACACAGCTCAGTCTGGACAGAAACCG
>PVJS01063425.1:0-10488 GCA_004027185.1 Glis glis | reverse complement strand
GAGGAATGGAAGAGGACCACGCACCGAGGAATGGAAGAGGACCACGCACCGAGGAATGGAAGAGGACCACGCACCGAGGAATGGAAGAGGACCACGCACCGAGGAATGGAAGAGGACCACGCACCGAGGAATGGAAGAGGACCACGCACCGAGGAATGGAAGAGGACCACGCACCGAGGAATGGAAGAGGACCACGCACAAAGGAATGCCTCGGGCGCCGGAAGAGACGAGGAACAGGCTCCTCCCTGAACTCTGGGTCTGTAAGATGAGCTTACATTGTCATAAGCCACTAGGTGTCTGGTCTTTTTATGGCAGCCAGAGGAAATCAGTGCACCATTGTGGCATTCCTCGATGTACATGAAGCCAATGACAGTGGCTTCTGTTTTCCAAACAAATCGTGATTATTCAACCACTTCTCTTGTAACATGGCATCCGGGCTCTGGCTGTCCTTGTCACCACGATCTGAAAACACTCTAGTTCACCATGTCTAATAGACCCCTCACATGGTGGCCCCAGGCAGTGGATATATAACCCATGTGAGAAAGGACCCCAAACTCAGAAAGGACTCAGATCATGACCCCCCTTGACCTGAACCATGTATCTCCCCATAACACTCAATATTCTTTTGTGTGTGTGTGTGGAACTGAGGATTGAACTCAGGGGCATTCTACCTCTGAACTACTCCACCAGCCCTATTTTATTGTTTTTTAAATTTTGAAACAGGGTCTCACTAAGTTGCTAAGGGCATCCACTAAGTTGCTGAGGCTGGTCTTGAACCTGTGATCCTCCTGTCTCAGTCTGCCAAGTACTGTGGTTATAGGTGTGCACCACCATTCCAGACATTCAGTTTAAACAACCTTGTCATGACAACAATCAAAACTCTAAGTCCAAGCTGGGCGTGGTGGTGCACACCTGTAATTCCAGTACTTGGGAGGCTGAGACAGGAGGATCGCAGGTTTGCGGCAAGCCTCAGCAACTTAGCAGGGCTCTCAGCAATCTAGTGAGCCCCTGTTTCCAAATAAAAAATAAAATAGGGCTGGGGGTGTAGCTTGGAGGTAGAATGCCCCTGGTTCAATCCCCAGCATCACAAAACAAAACAAAACAAAACAAAACAAACAAACAAAAAACCTCCGAGTCACCTCCAGGTGAAGTGCCGCAAGCCAGTCCTCTCATCCTCTACGCATGCAATTGAGTTTAGAGCCCAGTGCAGGAGTTTACATTTCTTCTATTCACACTTTAAACTATTACTTACTTTTTTCTTATTTTCAACCCATTTTTCCAATGCATTCAAGTCATCTTGGAATTTGACCCAAATACCAGTGTGTTGGCTATCCCACTCACTAATTCCCACCAGCCAGTGATGAGTTCTAACACAGTCCCCTATAGCAGCCCCAGCATCTTCTGTATCCTGTCCGGTTCTCCTTCGGCATGCCGTGGCTAGAGACCTGGCCTCTGCAGCCACCCCTTCCTTGATACCCCTAAGCAAGCACAAGTCCTGGCATTTTTAAGGGTCTTGCTAATGATCACTAGAAGAAATGAAGAAGGAGTTGAACAGCAATAAATATGGGGGGAAACACAGTGGTCTCAGAATCCTACAAAATTCAAAGTGTGTGGCCCCTCATCTACAGTCAAGTCCACTAGATACTCCACGAAGTGGCCCCTTGTCTTTAATTCCTTTTTTAATAGTTTTTAATATGTTTTTATTGGTGCATTGTAGTCTCACATCACAATGAGTATCAGTTTGGTGTTAACATACATGCACACAGCTCTTGGTGTCCCTCCCCCCCCTGCCCCCCACCACATGTAGCACTGAGAATGATGCTGGTATAATCTCATATGTACACATTGTTTATGACAGTAATTCCATAGATTCACTTCTTTCTTGCCCTTCCCCTTCCCTTGTACCCCTTCCCTTGCACCACTGAGGGTTCTCTGTTGTCATTGGAGTCCCTTTTGTGTCCCCACTACTCCCTAGGTTGCGCATATTAATGAAAACATATGTCCCTTCTTTTTTGTGATTGGCTAATCTCACTTAACAATGTTCTCCAGATCTTTCCATTTTCTTGCAAATGCTGTTATTTTGTTCTTCTTTATTGCTGAGTAGAATTCCATTGTGTGTATTTCCCATAATTTTGTAATCTATTCATCTCTTGATGGACATATAGGTTGGTTCCATAATTTGGCCACTGTGAATTGTGCTGCTATGAACATGGGTATGCATATATTACTGTTGTTTTCTAGTTTCAATCCCTTTGGTATGATACCCAGTAGTGGTATAGCCGGATCATATGGTGGATCCATTCCCAGTTTTCTGAGGAATCTCCATACTTTTCCATAGTGGTTGGACTAGTTTGCAATCCCCCCAACAGTGTAGAAGAGTCCCAGTTTCCCCACATCCTCGCCAACATTTGTTGTTGTTTGACTTCTTAATGCTTGCCATTCTAATTGGGCTCAGATGAAATCTTAGTTTTGATTTGCATCTCTCTGATTGCTAATGATGTTAAACATTTTTTCATGGACAACAATACATGAAAAAATGTCGTCTTTAATTCCTAAAGATGGGTTTAGCCCTCCTCCACCTCTGATCCCCCACCATGATGGTGAGTACCCCTCCCCTGGATGAAGGTGCCAACCTGCAGAATACCAGGTACCTCCCCATCTCAGGTGAGAAATCTACATTTGAGGTCCCCAGAGTGTGAGAGTCTTAAGTTACTAAGGCTCTGCTCAGCATGGAACTAATCCTTTCTAAAAATGTGTTCCGAGCATCCATCAATGTTCCCGAGCATCCATCAATGTTCCCGGCCAATAGGCGAAACTTAGCATTATCCAAATTAGAGTTGGGATCACACTCAAGTCATAGGGGAAAATGCTAAATAGAAATGACCTAGGGACATAGAGCTGGGGGCACCTCTGCACACCTTTTCCTGGTTTGATCCCAGCTCAGTCTTGACCAACCAGCTCATCAGCCCAGGATAAGCTCTCATTTCTAAACAGCAGACGAAGAGAGAAGTCAAAGCCAAGTCAGGTATCCAGGATATATAAAGAACTCTTACAACTGAACAACAAAAAGATAACTCAATTTTTTAAATGGGCAAGAGACTTGAATAGACATCTTTCCGAAGAAGATACACAAATGGTCTAAACACATGAAAAGATGCTCAACAACACTAATCAATAGGGAACTGAAAGTCTAACCACAGTGAGATAACAGTTTATACCCACTAGGATGACTAATTTTACACACACGTGCATGTGCACGCACACACACACACACACACACACACACACACACGAAGTTGATGAGCATGTGGAGAAATTGGAACCCTTACATATTGCTGATAGGAATATAAAATGGTTCAGCCATTGTGGGAAACAGTCTATTGTTTGCTCAAAAAGTTAAACATAGAATTACCCAGTAATTTCACTTGTTGATACATGACCCCCCCAAAATTGAAAACTGGTATTAAAACAAATACATAAATATCTCAATTCGTAATATCTCAAATGTGGAAGCAATCCAATGTCCACAAATGAACAAATGGAGAGATAAATTGTGGTATGCCAATATAATGGAATATTATTATGTCATAAAAAGAAATGAAGTATGATTAAGCCATAAATAAGGGAGAAATGATATAATGTGGATGAACCTCAAGATTATTATGCTAAGTAAAAGAACTCGAGGCAAAAAAAAAGCTAGGTCACATACTGTACAATTTCACTTGCAGGAAATATTTGTAATAGGCAAGTCCATAGAAACAGAAGACAGATTAGTGATTGCCAGGGGCTGGTGGGAAGAGGTGTGGGGAGTAACTGCTCAACGGGTTCAGGGTTTCCTTCTGGGGTGATAAAAATATTTTGGAACTAGATGAAGGTGGTGGCCGCACAATATTGTGAATCCACTAAACACCACGGAATTGTTCACTTATGTGAACTTACTTTGATATTTTTAATAACTTCGTTTCCATTTTCAAATCTGTGAACTTGAAACCCAAAAATTTACCTTCATCCTACATTGAAATGACCAAAAAAAATAGAAAAATAAGAGCCCTGAAGCAAAGAGTGACGCCAACAGTAGACGAAGAGGTGGGAGGAGGCCAGGAGCCGTCTCCTGGACTGGATGGACAGACAAGCACAGCTCCTGGTCCACACAGATAAGAGACAGGCCCATCTGAGAAGTGGGTGGGAAGGTTTCCCAACAGAGCCCAGGGAACTCTCTAAACTCTAGGCAGCTGAGACCTGGAACGAGGGGGCGGTGTGAAGCAGGAGGTGGTGTGCCAGCTGGCAGCCTGGGGCAGCGTGCACGGGCTGCAGGCAGAACAGAGGGGTGGTTATACCCACAAGTCACCTGATGCGGCCTCAGCTGGGTAAATGGAGGCAGGCACTGAAGCAGACCATTGGTAAGCGAAAAGATGAGGAGGAGAAGGGTGAACTCTAGGTCGCCTCAGCAGACTCGGTTTAAAAAGTCCAAGCTCCAAACCTTTCGCCCAGTACCAGGAGCCCTGATTCACTGAATTTCAATTTCTCCTATTGAACCTAGAGTAAGAAATACATTTACAGCATGACCACACACATGTATATATGCATGTTTCATTTAAAAATATATGTACCCTCACTACTTGTGGTGCATTCTGATATTTTCTATTCTGGTCTAGTCCATTTCATTTTTTAAAAATGCTGGCCACAACCCACTAACGTGATTTAATATAGCTGGGTTTCCATGGTAACTCCATCCTATCCAGACACAGATACCCCTAAGATCAGAGGCTGGAAACAGAGATAGACACTAGAAAGCATCAGAAGTGGGAAAATGTATAGAGTTCAGGTACTCTCTAGAGCTCCAAGAGCCCCTGGCATCCCGCTGTGGAGGATGTGTGCCAAGGGATGTGGGACTTTGTCCCCATCTGCTATAAAACAGACCCCTACTTCATCTTCCCCCAGCAAATGTGTAGCGAACTTTATGCTAATCAAAATGAAAAACACACAACAATAGGAGAAAGGGCCAAAGGCATGAACGAACTGGGGATCCACACTAAAAAAATTGAAATACCTTTGACAAGGACATGGCTTACTAGTTTGTGAACGTTCCCCCACCCCTGGCACACTGGAACCACACTTCTGTCTGCAGGGGCAAGACAACCGGGGAGGGAAAGAAATCACTTTTGAGAAGAGTCATTTGAAGTTCTGAATTAGAGCCACTGTAATCTTCTTTGAGAGACACAGTAAAGCCTGATTCCTTTTTAATTACTTTGGGCTCCTTGTCTGTGATTAGGCTACTCCGTGCTGGGCCACGGGGACCCTGGCTTCCACAGAGGTTACACAGATGACGAGTCGCTGAACCCCTGGAGGGCAAAGGAATACGACATCACACAACGTCGCGGAGCCATTGGGACCCACGAGACTGGAGAAGATGGTAACGCCCGCGCTGGTGTGATTATAAGTTGTACCAGCTTTCCCAAACTGCAAGCTGTTGCTAGTATCAAACATTTAAACTGCGCCTGCTCTGTGACTCAGCTGTTTACCCTTATAAATGTGTTACAGGAAAACACTGGAGAAGTGCATACATATATTTTTGCCAGAAGGGAAACCCCTGAAGACAACCTGAATGTCCATCATGATCATTACCTGCGATTCCCTGGGTACCAGACACACACGGAGCGCTTAAAGGCTTTATTGGAGTTAATCCTCATGTCAACTCTGTGGGGTGGATGTCGTTATCTCTATTTGAGAGCTGATGAAATTAAGACTCGGGAAGTCCGACATGTCCAAGTCACCACAGGACTGCATGACAAGCTTTTCCTTTGGTTACAGCAGAGTATAATCAAGCGACGACCCACTGTGGAGATGTTTAAAAGCACTCATTTATACAGAAAGTATTCACTGAGTGCCGACTCTGTGCCAGGCACGGGTCTAGATGTTGGCAACACAGAGGTGATTAAAACACATAGTGGTCAGTCGGGCGTGGTAGTGCACACCTGTAATCCCAGGACTTGGGAGGCTGAAACAGGAAGATCACTGGTTTGAGGCCAATCTCAGCAACTTAGCAAGACCCTCAGCAACTTAGCGAGACCCTGTTTCAAAATTAAAAAATAAAATGGGGCTAGGGGTGTAGCTCAGAGGTAGAACACCCCTGGATTCAGTACCAAAAAAAAAAGCACATGTCTACGTCTTCCACTTACTTTGCACTGACCTGTGAAAATGGCTATACTATTGTAAGATGTAGGAAAGGCAGCTTAAATAATTATATCGAGTGCATAATATGATCCACTAATTCATTCCAGTAATGTCTATTAAGCCTGACTTTGTCGGGTACGTGCTGGGCCTCCCGTTGATCTAGGAGGCCCTCAAGGCCTTAATGGACTGGTTCTGCCTGTCTCCTTATTTGGAGGTCCAGGCCAGGAGCAAATAGAGCTGATATGTTAGAAATGTTTGTCGACTAAATAAGTGAGCCAATGAGTGGGGCACAGCAGGCCTCGGAACATTATTTCTGTAAAGTTTTAGTAAAACTATTACAAAAGTAACCTTTTTGAAAGAAAAAATTAAAACAATTTGGAAGTACAGAAAGTGAAATCCAGGAGGGGGTGGTGTTGTATGCCTGTAATCCCAGTACTTGGGAAGCTGAGACAAGAGGATCGCAGGTTCGAGGCCAGCCTCAGCAACATAGACTCTGTTCCAAAAACAAAAAATAAAAAGGGCTGGGGGTGTGGCTTAGCGGTAAAAGGCCCCTGAGTTCAATCCCAAGTACCAACCGAAAGAAAAAAATTGAATGAAAGAAAGACAGCAAGCAAGAAAGAAAGATCCACCCCCCTCTATCCATCCTTTAGAGGTAATTCTTGACCCTTTGATATGTAATTTGCATAGGCCCCACCATGACCCCCCCAAAGGTCTCCTTGGTAATTTTCTGTCAGGACACCTTATCCATTCATGTTATATGCATATGAAACTTTAGAATTGCTGTATTTTTCTGACTGTTGGTTCCTTGTCTGTATCACTTCATGAGAATTATAAACTTCACACATAAGAACGAAGAAAATGTCCTTCCTTTCATATGCTTCCGTGGCTAAATGTGGAGACTGAGATGCAGAGTTTCCTTTCAACTAGAGAATTACCAAAGATGTTTCTAGTTCTCCCTCAATATGTCCATCCCTTCTTCCCCCTACTCTCTAAGTTTGCCCCTTGAAACGTTCTGGATCTTTTGAGACTCAGGCAGGTCCAGAAAAATCCCATTTTTGTAACCATCTCAAGAATCCAAGGATTAGCCATTGTATCCCTAGAATTCTAGAGGTGGCCCAGGGATCAGTGGACGGGCGATTCCAAGCCCAGGGTCTTTCCTCTGCAGCCCCTCTAAGACAAAGGTCTCTGGCTCTCAGGAGACCAACACTGCAGCCGCAGATAACCGTGATTCCATGAGACACGAGGAAGTGTGCTTGCTGAAGATGTAAGAGCAAAAGCAATTATAAAGGCATTAGTTGTACTTTTGTGTCGACTTATGCTCTTAAAACTAATTATTTATTCATTAAGGCTCCCAGCCTTCATCAAAGGCCTTGCGCCAGGGGGAGAACTGGTGAGCTTGGCTGGTGGGCACAAATGAAAAGCTTCACAAAAGCTGAAGATGCTCCACAATTAGGCACCACCTTCGTTTCTGAGGTATTTGGGACCAACCTCACTGAGGCCTCTCACTTTAGGGTTAGAAATGAAAACAAGCACATGCATGTTTTGCTGATTAGCTCTTTGTGGTGTGAACATTAGCCAGGAGCTTTATCATCTTGACTTTCGCATATATCTTCTTGATGGAGAGCTTTGGCAATTCTAGGAAGGTGAAATCGAAAGTCATAGATTAGTGGCATACACCTGTAATCCCAGCGATTCAGGAGGCTGAGGCAGGAACTTTCTAAGTTTGAGGCCAGCCTAGGCAACTTAGCGAGACCCTGTCTCAAAAGAAAATAATTTTTTAAATGGCTAGGGGTGCACTTCAGTAATAGAGCGCCCCTGGTTATAATCCTCAGTGCCACAAAATAAAAATAAAAAAAAATCATAGATTAATCACGGTTGCTTATTTCTTTTCTCACCTGAAATCCTATTAAAATGAAAGTAAAAGTAGTAAGCTTACATTGATTAAAAACAACAATAACAGGAGGAGAGTCATTAGAAGACAAGAGATCTAAATGAATTTCTGGCAGGCTACTCGGAAGTAACCTGCCGTGTGACAGGTGAGACAATGTAGAGGAAGACACACCTGAGAGCAGACGTGGAAATTGATATAGCCCAGGAAGTACTCTGTCCTCGGGAGTCTGTAGTTGGAGCTCAGAAATTTCATATATGACATTTTATAGATGAAATTTATCATAAATGAAATTTTCATAAATGAAAATGATATATGGAGCTACACACAGGGTGGCTAAGTTGATTATCCATATACAGAAAATCTGAACCTATTCTTGGGCCAAAACTCTAGCATCCATGTACATATGTAGGGATATAGTACATCAAGGAAAATTGGTAGCCTATGTATTAGCTATCTACTGCTGCATAACAAATTACCCCCAAACTTAGCCACTTAAAGAAATAAATATTTATCATCTTACAGTTTATGTGGGTTATAAATTTGAGAGTAAGTTATCTGGGTGGCTCTGGTTCAGAGTCTCTCATAGGTCTAATAGTCAAGGTGTCACCCAGGGCTGCAGTTACCCAAAGGCTGGATGGGATCTGCTTCCAAGATGGCGCATCACCAAGCTGTTGGCTGGAGGCCTCAGTGCTTGCCACGTGGACCTTTCTACAGGGCTTCCTGAGTGGCCTCATGGCACAGCAGCCGGCTTCTCCCAAGAGAGAGAACAAAGAAGAAACTGAAATGCCTTTTATGAGTGAATCTTGGAAGTCACACATATTCACTTGTGCCATATTCTATTCACTAGAATCAAGTTGCTAAGCCCAAACCTCTCACAAAAAGAGTAGAATTGAACTCCATCTCCTGAAGAAAAGCATATCTAAAATTTTGTGTACATATTTTAATCAACCACACCCCAGAAAAATAAACCTCCACATTCTAGCATTTAGGAGTCTTTCAGCTCTAAATCAAGCTCTTTGATCAACAATTTTTAAAGCAAATTCCATGATTTAACAAGCCTTCTTTGTATTCAAAGACTACCTCAACAACTCTCTATACCTTATTCTAAATATAAATTGTCAATCAAAATACCAGATTTTTAAGAAGAAAGAAACCTGAAATAAAAAGGAGAAAGCTTCATAAATAATAAAGAAAAAAATCTAACCCTAAAGGACCAGAGATAATTCAGGAAATAGAAGATAATTTTTAGAAGACAATGTTTAAAAATAAAAATCTTTAGAATCTTCAAGGAGATCCAGAAGATATGGCATCCATTATAAAATAAAATGACTCTATAAAATAGAAACAATCAGTGAACAAAAAATAAGAACTCTTAAAATTTTTAAATGGTCAAAATTCTTTGAAAATATATAGCCCAGAAAATATAATAAAAAGAAAGATGAGAGAAAAGAATACTGAATAACTGGGGAGGTTTAACAGATACTAAATACCTAAGAGCCCTCCAGAAAAATGGAGGGAGAAAATATATTTTCAAGAAAACTATGAAATGTATCAAAGTTAGAGGACATGAGTAAGGATTGGAAAGTTTACCAGGTGTTCAAGCAGAATCATTAAAAAAAGAATAATCTATACACAGTTCAATGGGAATTTTTTAAATGTCAAGGATAAAAAGACCTTTTAAAGCAGATATTGGCAAACAACAGTTTAGTGCCAAATCTGGCTCACCACTTATTTTATAACTAAAATTTTATTGGGACATAGACATGCCTCTTCGTTTACATATTGTCTATGGTTGCTCTATATTACAGCAGCAGAGGTGAGCAGATACAAGAGAAATCACATGTATACAAAGTGGGGATGAAATACATCAAGGAAAGCTACTTAGTATTTGACCCTTTACAGTAGGAATAAAAAGGATATACTGATCTCTGTACTGAAGGTTAAAGCCCCATGGACCAGACCTCACCCATCGAGGATTCAAAGCTTGTCAATTGCTATAGTTTGGATCTGAAATGTCCCCCAAAGGCTCATGTGTCGAAGGCTTGGTTTCCAGGCTGTGGCACCATTGTGAAGTGGTGGGATCTTTAAGAGGTGGGGCCTAATGGGAGAAAGTTAGGTCACTGAGGACCTTAAAAGGGACATTGAGACCCAGGTCCCTTCTCTTTCTTTGCTTCTTGGATGCCATGAGGTGAACAGGCCTCCCACCATGGTCTACTGTGCCACCACAGGCCCAAATCAATAAGACCAAGTGACCGTAGACTGAAGCCTCTCAAAGTATGAACCCAAATAAACCTTTCCTCCTTTTAAGTTGGTTATCTCAGGTATTTTGAAACAGTCACAAAAGGCTGGCTAACACACAAGGGATGATGAAGCTCTGGATAAAGGCTTCTATTTTCTTTTTTTTTTTTTTTTTTTTTTTTTTT